>KZ808174.1:83020-96979 GCA_000696205.2 Oncopeltus fasciatus | reverse complement strand
TTTTCAATTTATTACAATAGTATTATTTAATAAGAAAATAAACTAAAAATACATAATAATTTATTTTGGCTTATTATATTTTCTTAGCCGTTTTAAAGTAAATGAATTTAAATTATTTTTAGCTAATAATTGTATTTGTTTGATTTTTGTGATTTTTACAATATTCAGAAAGACAATTTTGAGAAGGGCTTATTAATCTCTATGAAGCATTAATTCACTTATAAATCATTTCAAGATAATTTTTTAAAAATACTTGTATTGCTATTAATACTTTTGGATTTTCTATTATGATAGTTTATGTTAGTTAATGAATGATTTTTTTTTTTTTTTTAATAAAAAAAATAAAATGGATTGTTTTTGTCATTATGGAAAATATAATGCTGTGTTGATTATGTCCACAGGATTTTCTTTATCGCATTATTTTCCAAATTTTTTTTAATAGAAAAAACTATTCATAACATTAGAAAATTTCTTCCAATAACTTCTCTTTTTTCTTTAGGGACTACAGTGAATTCCTTGAAGATTTGGAAGAAGACCCAGAATATAGGCAGAATGTTAATATTTACAGAAATAAAAATGTTATGCCTGTAGATGTGGATGATATGGAAGATCCTTCACAACCAAGAATCACACTAGAAGAGATGTTAGATGACCTTAACATTGAAGATTAATCTATTCTCTTTGTAAGATTTTGTACATAATAAAATAATTTTATTAAGTTTGGAGTTTCCATTCATCAATACCTTTTTTTTTTTTTTTTTTAATTCTTAAATATCTCTTCCTTTTAACCAAAAAGAACCTTTTACTGTTTACTACTTAAGTCCTTATTCTCTGATCAGTCTCAGTTCTCTCTTATTCTTCTTTTAAGCTTTTTTGCATATTTTATAATATTGTTAAACTCTAGGGAAGCATGTGATGAGAGGACTAGACCTGTACAGGAAGAGGCTAATCGAAGATAGCCACCTGCTTACTTTCTTCAGAGGAAGAAATAGGGTTACACAGAAATCGCTATTAGATTCTTCTAAGGCCTGTCTCAGGCCTAGAAGAATCTAATTGCGAATTAAAAGCAGCTCTTGAGCTAGTGTTAATCAGTGTCAGTTTCCATGTCTCAGATCGTCGGGCTGTTCGTAGCCTTTGCAGTGCCGGTAACTGAAGTAATAAGTGACAGTAATTAGCAAGCTCTTTTGAGACCTCTTTGTAATAATTACATTTAATTCATTTTTTATATATTTTTAATTAGTTGTAAGTAATGTATATTTTATATTTATTTAAAGGTAGTTAGTTGGTAAGGGCAGGAGATTTGATCGTTATCTATAAATAGGTGTACTTATTTGTTATAATGATATAGCTTCAATTAATCTCTGTTCTAATTTATTATTGACCTGTAACCCAATAATAGTATAAAAAAATTAGAATATTTTGAAAATTAAAACTAAGTATAAAACAAATGAGTAAATTGTAAAGAATAAAATAAACTTCATTCTGGGACTAGTAGAGTCCCCTTGAAGAGCATAATGTGCCTTACTTAGTTATATACATTATAACTATCCATAGGTATAACTATAACTAAATATAACTAGTTATCGTTATTATTTATTTATATTTTCTGGCTCAAAAAATATAAATAAATAAAATAAACGTGAAGAAAATTAAATTAGTAATTGAACAAAATGATGTTCCCTCAAGGCTGACATTGTAATTGTAATTATTAATCCATAACCATATGGTTCTTATTAATATGGTTCATATAATCAGAGAGAAAAAAACTGCTTATTCTGGAAAATATTATTCTTGGACTTAGATTTTTTCATGGAATGACCCTAGATAATTTGTGTTAATATGCCTGTCTATTTTCAACAAATTTGATATGTGTAACATTGAAAAACTTTTTATTCCTAGGTTTCTTATAGAACTTACCTTTTAAAAGATATAATTTGATGTTTTAACTTAGACCAAGAAGTTGATAATCAACTATTACTTAAATGTTTTCATCAATTATTTTAATGAGAATGTAATAACTGGTTTGTTATCCTAACATACTCATTTGACTTAATAATTATTTATTAGGCCTCCTCTAAATGTAAATGTTTAACATTCATGCATCTGCTTCCTTGCTATCACTAGATAGAAAAGGGAGACTGTCAATTAAATAACTATATTTAATTGGGGTCTCCCTTTTCTTCAACTTCCTAATGGCTACAACACTGCCTTGCAGATCAACCGAACAATTGAATAGCTGCAGGACTTTAGTATCGGGCAGAATTTTATCCACCATTATTACATAATATATTATATTAGGAAAAGGTCTATCCTGGTCTCTTATTCACTAATAATCGACCCACCTGTATCTTGCTATGTAACACAATCCTACAACTTAAAGCACTGTAAATCCCTGGGATCAGCCTTGATTGATACCCAATTTTTAAGAATCACCCTTTCAAGTAAGAGAATGTTTCTCAGTCTCACTAAATGTTATCTGCCATTCTTCCTCTAGGCATATAAATTGAAGCATGTCTTAAAAATAAGTCATTTTGAAATTCAAGAAATACACACCAAGCAGGACACAGCCTATGCGATGAAAACTCATGGGAATGTAGATCTAAAATTCAGAAGTAATGATGTAACAACCTGGCAGCAGATTACAGAACAAAAATCAGCATAATGGCTGGGTTATAAAAATTTAAATTCATATTTTTACGGATTGGAAAGATGACCGTGCAACCTTATTTATAACTTCTAGGAATTTTGAAAAAAATATTTTTATAAAACAAATAAATATATAAGATCCTTCTGAAGCTACTTAAGGCTTAGGTTGGCCTATGATTATGTTTGTTTTTTTTCATACTCCATTTGTTTGTTTTTTTATGAAAAACAAATTAAACCATTCTGGAATTACACTTTAGGGATGAAATATGTCATTGGCATATTTCTTCTTTGGTCGATAATTTTTTTTTTCCTAAACGACAAAAATAATGTGGAAATGCTAAAAATAACATACTTAATTAAGTGTATATTTACCTTATGCAGTTAGAATAAGTTGACTCTATGAAGGAATGGGTTTGGGCACCCAGCAAATATAACAGGTCGCATGAACTAAAGTTAAGACTTCTTCACTATTATTATTTTAGATTTTCCTTTCCAGTTATATTGTTCGGTGTTTTTCTTTGGAAAAATAATTATGTTTTTATAGAAGGATAAATTTTAGTATGATTTTCGTTTTATCCTCTATATTAATTTCAAGTAACACTTTCTATCAAACAATCTAAATATAAAGTTAAAAATTATTATTTCACATGAAATCATATCAGACTTATTAAATTCTTATTTCAATTAATTATTGTTATTAAACACACTTAGATAATTTACAATCACCTCAGTTCTTTTTAATATGACATTGGATTTGCTTTTTAGATTGAANGGAGATCGATCCCGGCTGAGACAGTAAGATTTTTTTATTCTATTCCCTTATATTGATTGTATAAAATTAATGTGGGATTAAATACCGCAGCAAATACAATATTTATACTAAACAACTAAATTCATTAAATTAAAGAATATCAATTAGCCTACTTCCCAAACACAGAGTAGGCAAAGTAGGAAGTGTGGGCATTGACTGAGTCCACTTATTTTTTATGATTCTCCATGAAAACCATCTTTTCCTCATTTTCTGCCCAGATTTTATTATGGGGAAGGTGAATCTTTTGGAAGAAGCTAATCAAATAAGTTTTACATTATGACAAGTTAAAAGTCATTCAGGTCTATAGTATCAGAAGTATTAAACTTCTCTTAATAAGTGCATTCAACAGCATTATGTGAAATATGCAAACACAAATTCATTTACCAGCATGATTTGTGTGTTACTGTGATTTGGTCAATCCCTTTCATATATTTATTGACTTTGGAGATTATTCAAGGATTTTTCTCTACGATTTCTCTGTGACTTTTCATGTTCACCATTTAGCTCCTGAATCCACTTTAAATCGTGGTTAACTCCTGCTTGTCCTTTGACTTAAAAACTCATAATTGCTTGTTATAACACTTAATAGTCTCCCTTTTCATCAGTCTCATGGATACCCATTCTTGGAATTTTTTTTCTGGTTGATCTTTGTCATCCTAGTTGTCTGTCAGTTGCAAAG
Source organism: Oncopeltus fasciatus (assembly GCA_000696205.2). NCBI lineage: Eukaryota > Metazoa > Arthropoda > Insecta > Hemiptera > Lygaeidae > Oncopeltus > Oncopeltus fasciatus. The sequence continues at coordinate 92,843 of KZ808174.1, read as the reverse complement.
TGGCTGCCCAATTCTTCTAAAAGTTTTCCTTTTCTTAGGATTCAATGACTCAGATTGAGACTCATTCAGCATCTATAAAACAAAAGGAAAAGAAAACAACTAATAGAAACGAAATGAAACAAAAATTATGTAGTAGTTCTTGTTTTTAAATAGTAATATTATATTAAAAAGGGTTCGAATAAAATTTTCCATTGAATAGGATTGTCCATTCCTATTTAATGGAAAAACCTATTTAGTATAATATTTAAAGGTTATTGTTTTTCATGGAATTTTCAATCATTCAAGATTGATAAAATAACACATTAGTGCAAAATTTCAGTATAACAACATAAACAATCCCAGTAACAGGATGATATATTGCTCTAAAATCATAGTAAAAACTATTACACTGCATATATATGCATCATATACAATTATCATGACTTATAAGAAAGTCTTTTACTTAGTATAAATACATGTAGTAACTCTGAATAAATTCCCATGAATACGTACGAAAGCGACGTCCTACTGGTGGCTTTGAGAATGTGGATATAGGCACACTCTCTCATCTTCAGTTGCAAGTCTGAAGCATGAACACCATTAAATGACTCTGAGCATGCCTTGCTATTGGAAGAGGGGACTGTGGTTTTGAACAGGATGTTCTGTTCTATTTATTAGGATTCTATTCTGAGATTTAGAGGCTAAGTACATTTTTCTACATAAAAAGCAGAACAGAAATTTCATTGAAGCAGATATACACCATTTTTGGATGTGCATGTTTATGAAGATTGGATCTTATAAGTTAGACCTACTTTTTTTTAATTATTTTTGTATGTTCATTGCACTCTTTATCCCTCCTGTGCTATATATATCACAGCCTCAAGTGATTCATTTTCTATTTATACTTTATATATAAACACATTCTAGTGTTTGTAAATCTTGAAATAATGAAACTAAAATTGGTACTTGAGCTTTTACTCTTGCAAACCATTAAATGGCTAAAATTGTGCAAGAAGGTGGTTTTTGAGAAAGTCAAAATTGAAAAATCACCAACCTCTTTGTTACTATTAGAGTTACAAAATTAAAAAAAACAAAAAAACAGTTATTTAAAATGTAACTTTGTAACATATATATTTTTTAAATTATTTAAAAAATGTCTATTAAGAAAAATAGTTAAGAAAGTATGTTCAAGGGTAAGGTGGTATAAGATATACTTTTTAAATATTCAAACAAACTATTTAACTAATTCAGCATTTAGGTTTCTATTGCATGCGCTGTTGAATAAATCCATTTATAGTTAAAATTTGAATGAGAGGAGGGGAGGGGGTTTTAAAGAGATCAAATTTGTAACATAATATCTTTGTTGTATTTGAGACAAAAAAGTTCATAGTATATGCAATAGATGTAAAATTTAATTTTATAACTTATGTTACATAAATTTTTATGAAAAAAATTATATTCAAGAAGGTTTTTAAGCATAAAGAGAAGAAACATTCCCACTCTTCCATCCCAGAGTAGATTCTGCCTGAAAGTGTTATTACCTTATATGCTCATTACTCTCTCAAGCTGCAAAAATATTTAATAAAACTTGGAAATTCTGTCGGACTGGCATGCTAATACAATATTCATAAAAATAAATAAAAGCAAAAAATGAGAGTCTAATAAATAGCTGACAATGTTAAGTCCTTCGAGCATAAGACGCTATATTAGTCTTTCTCAGGGATTTAAACTCCCAGTAGAGTGCGGGGAATATAATGAATTATCTGGCTAGTCTCGATGGTGTAAATGGTTAGCATGCCAGCCCGGCAAGCAGGAGATCGATCCCGGCTGAGACAGTAAGATTTTTTTATTCTATTCCCTTATATTGATTGTATAAAATTAATGTGGGATTAAATACCGCAGCAAATACAATATTTATACAAAGATATTATTATTTTGATCTTTCTCTAAGCCCTACTTCCCCTTGCAGCAAAAAAGTATTTTTTACCACTACTCCTATTCGTCCAACTTAACTTCACCACTTTAAGTTAAAAATTTACAGTCTAGAAGCCACTCTTGTGGTGTTTATCATGAAATGGCTTTAATGTATAATGTATGAAAATTATTAAAAAAATGAAATTTAAGCTTTTATCTATCCCTTCCAATTAGCTGCTGGGTTCCCTTTCTTAAAAGCCTAAGTTTTTAGAAAGTCAAATAATAATTAGTATGTGAATAATACTTCTTATATTTATGTTATTTTAACAATACTTTACAAATATTTTTAAAAAGAAACAAAAAAAATTTTTATAGAAGCTACTGTCGAGGCAGGTTTTAAAAATATGAATCTAGATAGCCAGGATAAACTATGCCGCATATTAAACACTTCTAAAAGTAAATTTTTTTTATTAGATTTCTTTTTTTAAAGATAATATAATTTTAACATTATTTACAAAAAGAAAATCAACAATAATTTATTTTTACAATTATATTTACAACAAAATATTCAAAAAAGACTATTTATTTACAAAGTGTACTATGCTGGTAGAGATTTGAAAATGTCTGTTATCTTCAGCCATTTGATTCTCCTTTCAATAAAAAACTCTTCAGTTCCTATACTATCAAGCATAAAAATCTGAAACAAAAAACAGAATATCAATTAAACATACAAGAAATTATTTATTTATTTTTTAACTGCTAACAATATATATGTTTCTATGTGTTCACTCCCATACACACATACATGAAAATAAATGATTATTTTGAGAAAGTAAGATGGCAGAAAGAATTAATAATTTGTTTTTTAGTGAGGTTAAAAAACTAGTTATGCTGGAGAAATTAGTCAGGGTTTCAGCCAGGATCAGAAAAATAAAATAATCCAAATTATTGGGTGATTATTTTATTATTGCCGACATTTTGACTTAACTTGTAAGTCATCAGGACAATAGTGATGTCTGGAGAGAACATCAGCAAAAAGTTCTACGTTAAGCTGTAAATAAAATAGGTGTGGATAACCTTTCTGCTAAGGTTATGAAAAAAATACAGGCCAAGAATGATTGTAAATTATTATATACAATCATTCTTGGCCTGTATTTTTTTCATAACCTTAGCAGAAGGGTTATCCACACCTATTTTATTTGTCTTGTAGACTTACACTGGAAAATTCTTTTGAGATTTTTTCAGAACAAAACTCTTGAGCTACATGCATCTCACTAAAAAATATCTAGCAAAAATATTAAAATATTAAAAAAATGAACATAAATAGTAGAGAATACTTAATATAAGACGTGAATTATTGGAAACAAGATTAAAAATTGATTGGGTAATGAGTACAGCACTAGGTTTTATTTTTCTTAAACGATGCTTTAAATATAATCATAAGGAGAATATTTTCTTCAGAATCGTATAAAGTCAAGATTGTAAAGTGAAGGACAATTCACATAGACATAAATGCAGTAACTGAAATAGCTACAATAAATATAATAAAAGTTTTAAACCACTCGACACAAATCTCTGTCTATATTCACAAAAAATTTGTGAAGAAATTTGTTGACTGAACGAATGAAATTAAACATAGATTATGGATATTAAACAAAATATATCTAAAAAAATGTTCTAAAATGTGTTCAGATTAATTTACAATGGTCAATAAGGGCAACACTCAACCTAATGAACTTTATGATTAGAGAGAGCATTGATATAGCATTCCTACAGGAGCTCTACAATAACACTGATAATAACCTTATAGGGTTTCCAGGGACTCAGAGGATTTGTACTTTAGGCCAAGTTCAGAAGTGCTTGGCAATAATTGTTCAAAATAAAAAAGTAGACATTCTAAAAACTACACAAATTTCTAACGAGGATTTAAAAGAGGGTGGTAAGAGTTACAGAACTATTTCTACAGTGGCAGTTATGATATTGGCAGATGTTCTACCAATGGATGTAGCTGTTAGTAGGCTGCTATATTATATAAGACATATATGGGCTGCACACTATTGAAAGACTGGAGCAGGACACGTTTGATCTTCCAGTGCCTAACACTGGCACTGATCTTCCAGTCTTAAGCAAAAGTTTTAAGTTTTAGCAAAAAAAAATTCGGAGTTAGAACAGGTAGGAGCTGCATATATGACGGTAAGAGAATAGTGCAGTGGCATCAATTAAAGCTGGCATACCACTGCTCAAATAATAAGGCTGAGCTATTACCAATTATTGGTCTGGATTAGTTATGTTAGTTCATACTTATGGGGGAAATATGTAATAACTATTCTCAGCAATAGTGAAATATCACTGAAGAAGCTTAAAAATAGTAAAAATTACCAGAAGCTGGTTGAGGAATGCAGAGAGAGGCTGTGAATTTTACAGAACGTTCAAATTGAAATATTCTTTTAATGCGTGAAAGGACATGCAGGATTAGCTGCTTATGAGGAAACAGTCAGGTTGGCAAAAGGAGCTGGAGTGTTGGAAGAAGTATTTTATCGACGGACTACACTCACCAGGATAAAGATGATAAGGGAGACCAATAAGGTGGACTGGCAGATGAAATGGGCTAAGTCTGCTAATGAATTCACTAGGGATTTTAAAAAACAAATTTGGTTTCTTGAATCTCGTGTGGGTTTAAGAAACCACTATCCTTCAAGCTAACACAAATCCTGCCGAGCTAAGGTCCATAACTTAGCTACGGAATTTAGAACCTATCTTCGGCATTTTAAAGTTTTAGAGGAGTCCACATGTCCATGTCATCTATCACCCATGGAAGGCACCCACTTGCTTTTTGCCTCTAAATTTATGTAAGCAAGAAGAAGATTGGTCTAGTTTGTAGTAACTACAGAGCAGAGTTGGCCCTTACCACTTAAGAGGTACATCGAACATGAGTTCAGTAAAGTCTTCATTAATTTTGTAAATAAGGTTGACCTTGAAATTTAGACATACACAGGCATTGTCCGTTTTGGACAAATCACAGAATAAAAGGTAAAATATAAATACTTTCTTCTCTTTTCTACTATAAATAGATTAATTTAAAATTTCACACTTGAGATTCCCTTTAATATTGCAAGTGAATAAATATCTGAAATATTTATACTATAAAAAATATCTGATATTATTTAATAATTATTATTAAACCCAAATTCAGTAGTCATGAATTTTGGTGTTATTTGTGGGCTATTAGACATTAATGAGGTATTTTACAGTGTTAAATCACTTTGTAAGGGATACTAGTAAATATATTGTCTTCCTTTATTTTTTTAGTATTATATTTTATTCCCACTTCTCATACTCATTATTTAATACCTTGAACTCCTACAGACTCGCTCCAATCCACTTCAGTGTCCATCAATATTTCCACTTCCCCAATCAGCCCTCCAATTCCTTTCGGCTGTGAATTGCCCAACTAAGAAATCTATCACCTCAAGCTGATTCCAAGACCACTTTAAATCCTTAGGTCTCTGTTTCCTCTCTGGTGCAGATTATAATGCGAAACACATGCGTAGGGCACAGGAAGGACCAACTCCCATGGCCGTGTTCTGTATAATGTTATCTCCTCTTACTATCTCCCCACTCAAAGTACATCCACTCCTACCTATTGGCCCACTGATATAAACTGTCTTCCTTTTATCCTGGATTTTTCATTTGTAAAAATCATATTCCCTTCTATCACTGCGTAAAAACATTAAATGAACTTTCCATTGACTACAGCCCTGTCCTCCTTCCACCCATCCCTAGAAAATTGCCACCAACCTTAAAAAAGGGCCCCAACGACCTTGGAATCTCATTAAAACCTCTGAAAAGCTGAATGATGGTGTTCATTTCTTTACTTTTAAGATTCATTAATGTCTTTGGAAGACAAACTTAAAACCCACCAGCACCCCCTACACTGTAAATTAAGTGAGCCCCTCCCTGATTCCATTAAAAACATACTGGCTAAGCCTCAAGCTCGAGTCCTGTTCCAGAGTTACAGGCATCCCTTAGATCATAGGGAATTCAACCAGCTAACCCATCTCGTAAAACAAAAACTACATGCTTTACAAAATAAGGCATTTAATGTCTACCTGTCTAGCCTCTCAGAGCAGACAAATTCCCCTGGACTGCAGGATTTTTAAATATCATGAACCTTCTGCACCCTTGCATCGAGAAGATGGTTCCTAGGCCTCTTATGAAAAAGACAAGGCCCATATCTAAAGCAAACATATACTCTTCATCAAGATCCTGATAATTTGCCCAATAATGCAGAGGTTGAGTCACTAGACAAACCATAACCAATGTCCTTTCCAATTAAGGCAGTAACACCTTCTGAGGTCAAGTATATTATTAACTATCTGCCTAAGCACAAAGCACCTAGCTATAGCCATATCACTGGGCTAATACTTCGAAATATACCCCAAAAAGCAATTGTTTTCCTGACTTACCTATATAATTGTCTCATTCGAATCACCCACTTACCACTTCTTTGGAAATTTTTTGATATAATCCTGTTTCCTAAATCCGGTAAACCTGCTTATTACAAATCATCTTATCGACCAATTACCCTTCTTCCTTTACCCTCCAAGGTATTTAAGAAAGTTCTTTTAAAACGAATGATTACTATTTCCTTTAATATTCTTTATAATCATCAGTTTGGCTTCCAATCCTATAATTCTACTGTCCAACATGTATTTCGTGTTGTAGATTTCATTTCCTCTTCCCTCAAACAAAAATAATTCTGTCTTGGTGCATTCTTTGACATCACTCAAGCATTATACTGAGTATGACAAACTGGTTTATTATATAAGCTCAAGTCCATATTTCCAAGCACCATCTACCTAAACCTTAAATCTTATCTTCCTAACCGTTTCTTTAGGGTCCAGCAAGGATGAGATTACTTAATCAAATTGCAAGATGTTTATTAACTGACTGTAATAAATAAAGATTTATTTTTAATAAAAGACGTATTATATTATACCAAAAATTAAACTGATAACTTGTCTGAAATTAAAGATTATTCAGGAAACCGAAGATGCCCTTCGCAGTGTTGGCTACAGGGCATAAGTCAATGACAAAAATTAAATACTAAACATGATTAATTAAAATAGATACATATAAACTCCATTAATGATAAATTACTACTTAGAGATATACCCAGTCATAAAAAATTTCATCATCTACCTTAATTTAAATATTCCCTTGTAATTATTATTTACAATAATAAAAAAAAAATTAGCTAAAGGCATTCTCCAATAGAAGAATGGAGGCCACTTCAGGCTGAGTGCGATAGAAAAGTCTATCTTACCTCAAAAGTAATTAAAATATTTTTAAACCAATAATACACAGTTTATCAAACTAATTGTAATTTGGACTAAGCCAGATTTTTTTTTTTATCATTATAAGATAATAACATTTGTCTTCCCCACAATTTTACATTCAAATGAGCCAACTTTAGGACAGAACACACACACATTAGCTATATAAGGTTTTTATTACTCACACTTTGGCGTACGTATTTCACCATTCCTTCAAGCTGATGAGCGGAACACTTCCTACTAAAGAATCTTCTCCACAAGGCTCCAGCCAAGACAGTATCATTACTTAAAAGCCCTTCATCATAGTTAACAAGAGCAGCTTGAAACTCTTCAGATAATATTTTCATTTGAGAGTTTACAGTAGATTTATGTTCAGGCTAGAAAAGATGTAGGCAGATTTATTTTTAGTGAGAGAAAAAAACAAATAAAATCTGTTAGATCGGTGATATCATGGAATACATTACATGGTTTATATTCATTATTAATTTGTTTAAACAAATACAAGTGCAGTTACTTGTTTACGGTCAAGCAGTGTTTATTGTGTCCTAAGGAAATGTATGTGTTGATCAAGACTCTTTGTCTAGTTTCAGAATATGTGACATTTTCTTAGATTGCTGTCTGCACAAGCGATGCATGCACATCCAAAGTAAGGGATCACAGATGGCCTCAATTTTCATATATACAGTTTTAAAGAGCATAAAAAATCATAAAAGAAACCGAAACCCACAATTAGATAGCTTGAAAATTAAAGTTGCTAACTCAAAAATCAAAATCTGTTATTTGGAAATCATGTTTACATGTTAAACTTAATATAAAGAAGAAACAGGAACACGTGACAGGTAATTTTTTTTTATCCCCTTTCTACTGACAATAATATTATCAAGGCAGTAAAGCAATTCCAGGCTTTATGCTCAGCATTTTCCAGAATGGGTCACCTTCCTATAAAGTAATATTACGAATTATAAATTATGCACATCAAGGAAATTTTTTGATGGGCTACTTATCTGATATGCCTAATTCAACGGAGATCAATTCCCACAGCTTCTTAAAGATATACCTTTTCAAATTAGATTATACATGTGGTTTCAACAAGATGGATCTCTTGCACACTATTCACAGCAGACAGGAAGAGCTGTTAGCAGGATGTTTAACTACAGGTAGATAGGCCATTTTTTTGGCCAGAAAGGTCTACCAATCAAACACCCTAGATTTTTTCTTATGGAGATTATTAAAAAATAAGGTTTGTGTCCACTCACACCAATACCAGATGAGAAAAGGTAAAGAATATCAGAAGCATGTAGATCAATTTCTCAGGTTCAGATACAGAGAGCAATAGATAACCTCCATTCAAGAATACAAATGTGCTTGTGAGCCAGAGGTGGCATCTTCAAAAAAACATTAAATGCTGTGCAAGCTAAGTAATGTGCATTTTTAAGAATTTAACGAATACTTTTTTGTCTTGTTTCATACATGTTATTTTTCATTGCTTTTCTCATAATTTGTGCTTATCATGTTATTATTTACAGTGACTCGAATTTCTGTGTTTTTGTTTTTTCAACAAAAAACAGTATTAAAATAAAATAAAAACATTTTTAGCCCATCAGCTTGTGCTCGTGAACATATAAAGCTCTTAACATTTTATTATTGCTTAGAAGATCCTGAAAAAAACTACTTCTTTCTTGTTACTGTAAAAAATACTTGCTTTACTGCCTTGGCAATATTGACAGTAGAAATGGGATGAAAAAATGACGTCGTGTTCCTATTTCTCCTCAATAATAAGTTCAAAAATCAAAATATGACTTCCAAATAGCAAATTTTGAAATGACCTAGAACTTTTATTTTTCAAGTTATCTAACATCTGTTTTCAGTTTTTTTTAATAACTTTTGTTGCAAGCGCCAATGACCTCAGCAGTCTATGAGCAAAAAAAAAAAAATTATGTTGCTATTTAAAACTGTGTATGAGTAATTAGGTGTGATCTGCAATCCCCTACTTTTGGACAAACATGCATCGTGTATGCATGTAGCAATCTAAGAACAAGTCACACATTCTGAAAATAAATGTGACAGATCACCAATTTTTTCTCTTGAGCTTTTCACTCAGACCAATCATTTAAGCAGGAAATGCACTATATTCAAATGAACACCCCAAATATGAACACAAAATAAACTTATTATAATTGATCCCACAGCAACTCTTTAGTTCTCTCTATTTTCCTTTTGAAAAGCCTGTTAGTTTAATCGCTTCCCATTTTTCTTATGTTACATTTTAAAATTAACATCAAAGGAATGCTAGTAAACTGAATTAAGAATTAATTATGCAATAACATACTGACTTATATTACACACATACCCCAAGCTTTTTAGCTCTAGTAACAACATCATTCCACAAAGCTTCTACGACAGTATTTCTAGTGAATCTTCCGAATTCAGGATCAGCCATAAGGCGGGTTAACAACATCCACACATGGAGCTCTGTGATGAGAAACCATGAATGAAAAGTATCTGGCATATCAAGTTCTGAAATCACAAAAGAATAACATAAAATGCTTGAAATTATACTTAAGAATATATAGCATTAAATAATATATATATAT
>KZ808174.1:71461-81998 GCA_000696205.2 Oncopeltus fasciatus | reverse complement strand
GTGATCCAGGTGGCATGATCTACCTTCTCGCCTTCATGATAGCTCTGAAGATGGCTGACAATATAAGCTGAAACATCAGCAAATAATATTATATTAAAGAATTTTTAAAAATTGTATTTTTTGGAACAATCTTGACCGAACACCAACGAAAATTCTCTGCAAAGTAAAATTATATCATAAAAGTTGTGATATAGTTTGTGCATGAATATATATTTTAAATGAAGATATTTTAGAACAAAACAAGCTGTTTTAAAGAAACAGTTCATTAAAGATGGTCTTGTATAAGCACTATTTTCAGAAAGGATAGAAAAGATTCTAGGTCATCCAGAAGGAGAAGAGGAGAATGCACAATTTTAGCATTTTCTTTCTAAGACCAAAAGGAAGATTTGAAGCATAAAATTATAAGGAGTCCTGTCATGGTGCCTAAGTAAATGAATTGAAACCCACTGAAAATAACAACTAACTAGTGCTAAAATTAAGAGCTTATGATTAAAATTATAGTAATAGTATTTCTTAATTTTAACAAATAATTTTAGACACATTATAAGGTTAATATTCATTTTAAAACAGTTTTGAATTTATAAGCTTATTTTTATATTTTAATCATTTTTTTTTTTAAACCAAGAGGAGAAAATCCAAATATTTATACCTTTTCATAATATCCCACTATCTTATTTTTATTTAACTGTTTATTTAACTTTATAATTGTCTACATATATTTAATTCATTAATAATAATTCAAATAAAGGTTATATTGATAATCTATGTTATCTTATCTACACTTTCGTAATGAACTTGTGATGTAATACAATAATAATAATACAATATCACAACTTCATGCTTAAATTGTTGAAGCTTTAACAAAGTGAACTCTTAACACAATTTCTAATGAACACTTATTAAAATATTATTGTTTGTACATTTAGAACCAACTTAACTATCAGTAATAAATTTTGAATTGTTATACTTCTAAACAGGTAAGACAATAGAATGCATTGGGCCTTGGGAGAAAATTAAATGTTCCCAAGAGAAAATCTGGAGTACAAAAATGAAACATTTTTGCTAATTAAATAATTTCTATATTTGATACTGATGTTAAGAAAGATTTTTAAAAACTGTATTTGGTGTTTGATCCATCTCCCATCAAATTTTGATGAAATAACTTACACACAACAGAGTACGAAATATTTTACTGATATTTGATTTCATGAAAGATTATAAATAAAAGCTATGAATTATTGATACTTAACTTTTATCCATAGTATTGCCTAACTCTCAAGTATTGATTGCTATGGAAGGGAAAGTGCTATTTTTACTTGGCAAGTAACATTTTTATCAGCACCTATTATATAATCTTTGAGCAATTTTACATGGTTTGATCTACATAAAAAAATATTTTCATTATTTGCTTAATTACATTCNCAGAAAGGATAGAAAAGATTCTAGGTCATCCAGAAGGAGAAGAGGAGAATGCACAATTTTAGCATTTTCTTTCTAAGACCAAAAGGAAGATTTGAAGCATAAAATTATAAGGAGTCCTGTCATGGTGCCTAAGTAAATGAATTGAAACCCACTGAAAATAACAACTAACTAGTGCTAAAATTAAGAGCTTATGATTAAAATTATAGTAATAGTATTTCTTAATTTTAACAAATAATTTTAGACACATTATAAGGTTAATATTCATTTTAAAACAGTTTTGAATTTATAAGCTTATTTTTATATTTTAATCATTTTTTTTTTTAAACCAAGAGGAGAAAATCCAAATATTTATACCTTTTCATAATATCCCACTATCTTATTTTTATTTAACTGTTTATTTAACTTTATAATTGTCTACATATATTTAATTCATTAATAATAATTCAAATAAAGGTTATATTGATAATCTATGTTATCTTATCTACACTTTCGTAATGAACTTGTGATGTAATACAATAATAATAATACAATATCACAACTTCATGCTTAAATTGTTGAAGCTTTAACAAAGTGAACTCTTAACACAATTTCTAATGAGCACATTTTTATCAGCACCTATTATATAATCTTTGAGCAATTTTACATGGTTTGATCTACATAAAAAAATATTTTCATTATTTGCTTAATTACATTCCTCCTACAATAGAATTTAATTTGAAATCATTCACTCCAAAGAAAAACAAATTTGTTTCAAAGTAAAAATTTATAAGAAAAGATCAAGTATTTAAAAAGCATCAAATTTCTAAAACAATTCTAAATAATTTTCTGTAAACAAAACATTTAGATTAATGTCTATTGTAATGTAGTAAATTAATATAGTAATGTATATTATTTTTCTACAACCAAAAATATAAATTTTATTTTTTGAATTTCATATAATTATAATAATGCATAATTTTTGTCTTGGCTTCATTTCTATGACAATAATAAACCATTTTATGTGAATGGACAATTATGTTATATATTTTTGGAGGAACACATTTTAACCACTAACTTATTAAGCATTTGGACAATTATCTCATTAGATGCTAAAAGTTCGCATCTTCTTTTAACAAATCAATATTAGCAGGGAGATAGTTAAAGATAAAAAGTTCTACGAAAACTCATCAAAATTAAACGAAGTATAGAAATTAGCCTTAGTTTTTAAGAATCTATAATTATCTGCAAGCGGGCAGCCAAGTTCTCTTTAAATAGAACAAAACTCTCTAGTATGCCATCAAAACTATGTAAACAGGAATTCCATGTACCAAAAAATAATGGAAACAACGAATTGGATAATTCAAGAAAAATAATAATTAACAAAAACTTGTTTATATGTGCAATAATAATTGACTTAATGTAAACAAATATCTTAATATACGTAAAAGAATTAGCATTAATTTCAATAATCGAAAGTTCAGTGGGTTTTTCATATTCATTATAAAATATTTAAAATTTAAATTAGATTAAGTTTAGTTTTTATAATGGGGTTCTAAAAATTTTGTTAGAACATGTTAAGTATCTTTATGGATAATTAAAGATTTAAAGGTCAAATTATAGGTTTCTCTTCACTTTTAAGTTATTGACTATGTTAGTTTAAAAAAAGTACATCTGCCAGTAGAAAAAACTCTTATGAATACAACTTTATGAAATATATGTGTGTGTGTGTGTACACACATGTATGTGTCTGCACATAAGGGTCTAACTAATAATTTTTAAATATATTATTATGTACATCTATATTAACCCAAACATAAAAAAAAATATATTTAATGCATTACTTTTTTTCAGGGCAATTATATAAAATCAAATGTAAATTACACATCTCTCCCATTTAATTTATTGTTATTAATAATTTAAGACAAAAATATTTAAATAAACGAATTTGGAGATATTTGAGAGATCCATTTAGAAAATTATCAATAAGGCCCTGAAACTACTCAAAATTAACTAAATACTTTTAGTATTAAAGGCGATTAGTTACTGGATTCAACAGTGTAACTGACATTTTACTCATTTTGAGATAATTACAGTCTATAAAATTAGCCCCTCTGGTCATTTAGTTTTATTGATAACTCAAAAATAATATAACTTAAGGCATATATGTGATAATTATTCTTACAGGCTTCCTCTAACCTGACTGAAAGAGGCAGGCAGAGTGGGCCTCACAACCTTCTTAATTACATTAATAATATAATATGTCTTAAATATATATTTTTCATAAAAACATTTCAGAACACAATTACTATTAAAAAAAAAACTTCTATATATCTTTACTTCTATTATTTACTAATATTTTTTTCATAAACAAACAAAAGCAAAAATATTAATGATTTTTGAGGAAGGATTGGTTGGAAATTCGATTTATGGATTTGAATAAATAAAAACTAATTTGTAAATTTAAAAAAATTACTAATTTCAGAACTTCTTCAGTACTGAGTAACAAAAGAAACACAAACAATATATAAAAAATGGTCTGAACAAAAAATATACAAATACAAAATAAAAAATAAATTATATAGGACAAACAGAAACCACATTAAAAAAATAATTAGTAACCACAAGTGAGATATTAAAAAATAACAAAAACACCACAGCTCTTTAAAATTACTCAATTACTGAGAGACATATGTTCAATTCTGGAACTTCTTGTAACTTGTAAAAAAAGAAAAGGATTTTAAACCGAATCCATTCACATACATTTAGAACAAAACCCTATTAGCAACAAAACAAAGATTCTATTCCTTCCATTTACAGTAATATTTTGCACTTCCTAAAACAAAAATTAACATAAGACCACTTGTTCTTGAAGACTTCCACGTTCTAAGTAGCCTTTTATTGTAACTCTGAAGAGGCTCACAGTAAAATGAGTGAAAGCTTGGTAACCATCATAATATGACAGTCGAAACCGGAAGAAGAAATTGTAAATACAAGTCCACTTCTTAGAATATTATTATTTCTTTACCTGACCTTTCACTTTTCCATATTGACATTTCCAGTAACCTCAGGCACCTAATCTATCAAAGACAAGCCGCTTTTCCCTAGGTAAAACACTGAAGCTCAATAGAAATTTCCTCCGACCACCCTTCCCCCCACCACTCCTCTCCTTTTCCTTTCCTAAAATTTTACAGAAAATAATTCTGTCATGATTCAGTTACCCTAAAGCAAGTGATTCTCTACCTCTATCACGCCCATTTCAAATGGCTTAAAATATATTTTGTTTCTTTATTTATATATATTGTAGATTACATACACTTTTATTCTTTGATTCATTCATTTTCTTTATATTTGTATATTTTTTAGTCAGACCTGTTTTTATGTTTTGTTTGTTACTAAGCCTAATAAAATTACACTTTACAACACCTATTTTGTTCTATACATTTATTTATAACTCTAATAATAATAACTTCTCAGCAGAAATCGTTTAACATAACTTACCCGTGTGGCATATTGTATATGAAATATCTACAGTTTAGAAGAAAATTCACAAAGTTTCTTTTCTTTTTTTTTTTGTGAGGGGGGTAGTACAGTTCTTTAATATTTATTTTATTCTATTTGGATTGGGCAGCAGTTAGGAAAATGCTTCAAGTCCAGCAATATTGTACATTGAGACAGAGTTAAAGAACAGGAAGAGAGAGGACATTACTCATAGTAGTCAATATCCTACTGATGAATAGTTAAAAGATCAAGGAGATTCAAATTTAGGTTAGATAGAAAATAAAGTATTAAAATAAAAAAAAGTGATTTATCTTACTACAATTGTATATATTTCAAACAGTACTAATTATTCCATAAGAAGGATAATAATGAGACCATTCACTGTATTTAAAAAAAAAAAAAAAAAATCTGTCTCATATTAGTAAAAATATAGTACTGATAAATCTAATAAGGATATTTTAAATTTGAATAGTTAGTTAAAGAATCTTGCTTTCATAAGATTCTATTCCCTTCTGTTTTAACGATATGAAAAATGGAGATGAAGTATACTGATTTTGAAAATTCTATCACATAAACCAACTCACGATGAAAATTTTACAGTAGTAGATAAGTACTGATTTGAAAATAAATTTATGCAAACTAGAAATTAACTAAATTTGACAGATAAAATTATTTCAATTTTTTTTATTTAGCAGATTTATAGATTGAAATATAACTATGTTATCCTAAGATAGTAGAAGAGTAAGTGAAGTGAGTTAATGTTGAATATTGGGGTGAGGGGGATATCATCCTCCAGATTCAGAAACTTACAACCTATCAATTATATTTCAATAATATAACTTAAAATACTTGGTATTTTCAAGTTCATAAAAAAATATTATCTATAAATGAAACTTCTCTGATTTAAGATAACAGAAAAATTGAGTTAGATCAAAATATATAAGGCTTGAAAATACAGTTTTTTCAGCAGAAGATGAATTAACTTTTGATAAAAATTATATTTGAGCAGTTATTTGCAACGACAAAAGGCTATGATGACTAAGTACAAAGTCTCTACTTTGTAATGCTACTTAGTAAGAATGGAGCACCTCAAAGACCATACATTTATTCACAAATCCTATTTAGAATAAATGTCTTTATAAAGTAGATTTTTTATACTATGATACCTAATGATTTAGTACCATCAGTAAATAATGAAGTGGAGTTGTTACATAAATTATTGATTTTGATATAATAATATTATTATTATAAAAAAATAATACAATTTAATTTCATAAGATAATTCATGATTCGATGACCAGCGAAACCAATAAAGATATGAGAGAATGAAAGTGAATGTATTAAGTTAGAGTTGAGCAGTGAGAGGTGAGACATGTTGAAGGCCAGGGGGCAGGTAGGGGGGAGATGGTCTTATTGATCCTGCCTCAGCCCACTCCCCCTCCCACTAGACCAACTGGGGCCTGTGTCTGCTCTCTCAGGGCCCTCTGCAATACCTCCTGCCATTTCGAGCAGCCATATTCTTCCCACTATCCCCTCCCCCCTCTGCTCTCACAATGGCTCTTAATAATCCTCTTATATTAGAACAAAGTAAAACCCATTAGCTTTCTGATTAAATCTAGTATTCAAATATTTTTAAGACATCATTTTAATTACAAAACTGTAACGATTGGTAGAGATACCACCTCATTTCAACATAGAATTATTTACAGACATATGAATAAACAGATACCATCGATTAATCAAATTATTAAATAAGATGAATTTTCTTCATTGAACAATTAGAATATTTATATATAAATTAAGAGTTTTTTACTATTTGCAAGATGAAGCTAAATAGAAATCCTTCTAAATCTTTTAAATAAATAGACAATTCATAAAAATAAGTGTCATTGGATTGTTGGATTTTGATGCCAGCTGAAGTAATGTTCTGCAGTAGGTCATGTTCCAAGAATAGCAATGAAATAAAATTATTAAGATAAATTGCTTGTTACAAATGTACTATTTCAGTTTGAGTGCTATCATATCATATAAAGTAACATTCAGAACAGAGTGATCTCTATACTAAATAAGTAGAGAAAGGTACAACAAATATAAAAGGCAAAACAAAAATTTCACTTATTCATCATAATTTCTTCATTGTAGCAACTTTAGTGATAAATTTTAAAATTGTAGGATATAAACAAAAAATAATGAGCAAAATAGAGATTCTTTTAAAATCTGTGTTAATTTCTTTTAAAAAACAAAAAGCATATATAATTTTGCAATGTAGATTATAGTGAACACTAATAAAATGCTATTTAAAAATAGTTTATAAAGAGTAATTTCAAAATTAGTCAATAATAACTGTAAGTTGATTTGCCAAAAACTGTAGTAAAATAATATTAAATGTTATTTAATTATATTAATACTCAAAAGAAGAGATTGAATAACTTTCTAATAAATATATGATTAATGACTTGCTATTATCATTATGTAATGCATTATGCTAACATGTCTATAATGTACATATAAAAGGATAGTATTTTTTTTTTTTTTTTAGTGCTTTTCATTACACAAACTATATTATTTTATTTTAATTTTATTATGCTATCCATGAATATTAATACAAAATTAATCAGTGATTAATATTTCACTGTAATAGAGCAAGTAAATTAATTATTTACATGTATCAAGAGCTTTTAGAATATCAACATTTCTATAGAATAACTGCGGAACAATCAAGGACACATTTATATAGCTTTAACAGTTCCATGCAAAAGAGGTGCTTTTGCATGAAACTGTTAAAATAATTTATTCAAGATACTTGGAGTTTCATTACTTCATCATTTGAAAAAAACAACAACATACAAATCATTGGGGGAGTGATTTGCAAAATGCTATGAAATTAGATGTTTCTTTTTTTATATATAACACCCCATCAAATAAAAATCAATAAAAAAGAATATACCCCCTAAAATTATGAGTTTTCAATAGTGTATATGTTTCATATTTTGCAAACTATCAATAAAAATATTTTCAGCCAATAAATAAATTTGTATAATTTTCATTACTATTAACTGTCTTCATGTTACATGTTTTTCTATTTGTTATTACTGATAAAATTATTAAGAACCCATTTTAAATATTTGTTCTTTATAACCACCAGATTATTATTATGTTAATGCAAAACACTACTTAAACATAAATTAAGCAAAATTAATCAAAATCATAAGACACATCAGCAGGCTTTCAGAATTTAAGTGTCAAGTTTCTTTTATGTTAGAAAAATCACAAGATTCCCAAAGCCTTATTAGGAGACTTGCTAGTTAGATCTCAAAATACCTAAGAATATGCAATTTTGTAGAATACAATACTACTTACTCTGATTTATATGTATCTCATAGATGGAGAGGAGAAATGTAAAGACAAAATTATAGCAAGGAATCACAAGGGACAAAGACAGCATACATACAGACCAAGTAAAGATTTAATTTAAATGCAGTTTTTTTGACAAAAGGCGGTATAAGGAAATTTATCCTTCAAGTAAAAAAAAGGGGGGGAGTACAAAAAATTGTTTGAGGTTTGTAGTACTATGAATTAGGACTTTAATAATCATAGTAACATGTAATAAGTAGGAAGTAGAAGTATACTTCTACTTTNAGTCATGGATTATGGCAGATAATCCATTATTGAAAAATAAATTTTTTAAATTTAAGTTTTTTTTGGATCTACCTTGACCTAATAATCTAATTGTAGGTTATATATTTTTATTGTTGTTTTTTTATATTTCTTCTTTTTGATTTATTTTATTATAGTTGTTAAATTACAAAAATCAAATAGTTTTTTTTAAAATGTTTTTAGTTTTACTCATTCTAATTACATATCTTATTTTATTTGTCTTAGTTTTTACTTAATTTGTCTCAGCATTGAACAGCTTTATTTATTATTACTTTAAAAATAAGTTAACAATTCATATAATCATTATTATCTTAATATCTATTGAAATCATATTTTCCTATACTCCTGAAGAGAAAGACATATGCTATAATAAAATTATTTCTATTTATTTCATTTCATTTTACTTTTTATTTTAAAATAATAGAGTACCATGACACAAATATAAAAAAAAATTTTTTTTCCATCAATCTTACTTAGGAGAAGACTAAAAGTGGTCTGTTTAAAATTTTAATCTTGATGCAACTTCTATTCCATCTTAGTACTTATACTTAATTGGTTAGCAAACTTTTGGTGGCCCAAGCAATATCATCATAGTAGGGCATTTATCAACAAATTAATGAATATGAATTGTTTTTTAAGGTTCAACAATTTTATTAATTGAAAATAATAATTGTATAGTAAATTAATAATAATATTAAACTAATTTGTAATTTAAATAATTAAGAATACATATGATAATCAAATGAATTTCATTATAATATATGACATTAACCACAGCTTATTAAATCCTAAACAGTTGTGAAAAAAGCCACTAAAATGTTAAGAAAACAAAAAGAAATGTGGAGGGTGGCTTGGAAGTCGCTGAGGGAAAGCATACCTTATAGTAACAGTAATTTGAATTTCAATAAGACAATATATTTAATTGATTATAAAAATATATAAACACTTAAAATTTTTTTCATATTAATATTAACTGTTAGTACAAAACTTTTCACTCTTCCACAATAATTTGATTTAAAGAAAGTCATATTTTGAAAGAATATTAATATAAGAGATTGATAAAGTGACAAACAAAAAATATTAATTAATTACAATTTGAAAAAACAAATGTGATTTTCATTTCTCCAATGACCAATAAAATTTGGACATTAAGTTTGATTTTTTCACAACAATTGAGAGCAAACAAGCTTCCACTGATGTACGGATGTTGAAAGCTATCAGATATGTTTAATCTTATAGATGTCGCTTTGAGTTTTTAATGTGGCAGTAAACAGACTAAAGGGATGAACTCCAAATTACAGAAAACGCTTCAATATAGTTCCTATAAAATCTATTTAAACATGCTATAGTTATATTTAAAACTATTATAATTTCAAAGGTGCATTACTTAATCACAAATTTAAAATGTTGAGCCTATTAAAACACACTATGCAAGCCCAGAAATATAAAGATAATCAGCAGTTTCTTTTAAAGATAACAATGAGAAATGTTGCAACAGATAATTAAACATGCAATGGGAGGAAAATATGATTGTATTAAAAGTATGTCCAATAAAGTCAAGTATAATAATGATTAAAAAAGTGAAATTTTTTATAAAAATTTCCATCTGACATCATTTCATTATACAGTGTATTTTAAATTTGAAGATAACCAAATATAAATATGGATTAATGCACTAACTTTTTTAATTTTAATAAAATAAAAGCCATTTTTTATTTCTTTGTATTTGTTTTAATTTTTTAAAAATAATAAAATAAATAAAGTATACAAAATTTCATACTAATCTTATTGGATTATTTTAAAGACAACACAATGATTACTCATTTAATGTTTCAATTTGTAAATACTATCTTAGTTAAATCAGTTCTTAATTAATATTTAAACTAAATTATGGGGTATAGAGAGAAGGTCTTTCAATCCAGGGTATAATAAACAATAACCTGAAAACAAGCTATAATTTAATAATTATACATAATTATAT
>KZ808174.1:39941-71323 GCA_000696205.2 Oncopeltus fasciatus | reverse complement strand
AGCTCTTTTTGAAACTATTACTTCTAATCATATAAATAAACAATTTATAATGAATCCTCTGCAGTGAAAAATTAACAACTGGCTATTCTTGGTTCTGTAAATTTCCATGAAAAGTAATTAGTTGTTAATTG
Organism: Oncopeltus fasciatus; assembly: GCA_000696205.2. Taxonomy (NCBI): domain Eukaryota; kingdom Metazoa; phylum Arthropoda; class Insecta; order Hemiptera; family Lygaeidae; genus Oncopeltus; species Oncopeltus fasciatus. The sequence goes on along the minus strand of KZ808174.1, from coordinate 71,192 downwards.
TATGCCTTATTGTATTATCATCAACATTTCTTCCTACTTGAAATCAAACTGCCAAAAGAATCTCAATATTGATTGTATTTAGCAGATTATAAGGTCCATAACAAAAATTATTCAAAAATCCCAAACCAATTTTTCTAACAAAAGAAAAAGTTCGAAGATTAAGTTAAAAAAATAAGAAACATTTTTAATGATCACTCAGAACATTTTTATGAACTCCTTGATTGTAGAAATTACTACAATAAAAAGGCCCATACAGTCAGAAGATGGTGCCAAAGGGGCTGTTGTGTATAGAATGATAAAACAAGCTACCATCTATTCTGATCCACCCTTTCCTTTCAAATTTCAGCTATGTTTATCACTGTGCTAATTCATCTCTTCCCCATGTACTATCTTTTCACATCTGTCATAATAATCTTACTAAAATTTCCCAGAATATAACCTTTAGCTCATACTTTTCACCATCATTTTTACAATTCAAAAACCAAAATAAACCAAGTAAAAACAATTTCACACATACTTAAAATTGCGCATATGGTACAAAAATTTTACCTGGTGTTCAGGATATTAATAAAAATCTCACTTCAAAATCTTTTATCATCATATAAAAAAAATTAAATTAAAATTTCATTATAAAAGTAATTTTTAACTTTCAAACAGTGGACACTTCTAGTATTTTTGTAAATATATATTTTTTCAATATCTCATAGGATTATATTACATAAATTTTTCAAAGAATTAACTTCTAATGCAATTAAATTTAAAGAAACAATTTTTGAACTCATACATAAAATGTATTTAGAATTTAAAAATTGAATTATTTTGTTTAAGAAGGATATATTCAAGAAACCACTGAGTCTGTCTCAAATGTCAGAAAAAATATTGTAAAAAACTGATAGGTTTTTTTTAAATGTAAGCCTATTATAATAATTATTAAAGCTTGACAGTTCAGTAATACTTTATGGAAACCATTATACAAATACAGAAAAGCATATATTAAGTTTCAAGAATGGGCAACAATTCACAGAAATCGTTCATGATATACCTGGTACTTATACCCGGTTATACCTGGTACCTGGTACTTATACATGTCATATTAAATGGGTTTGACAAAATTCCAAAGGACAGTAGCTGTTCCCAAAGTATGTACATATACATACATGTGAGTGCGTGTGTTTAACTATTTTTAATCATTGGATAACAATATAGTGAGTGAAATTTATGAGTTTTAGTTTTTGCAATGAAATTTGGCATGTCACAAACGCTTAAACAAAAAAAGAAAGGCTAAGTTTGTTGGGGAAAAAAACAAACTCTAAAAGACTTTTAATGATTTATCAGTCTTAATTATTATAAAAATTGGACAAATTTTGATCTTCATTTTTGATTAAATGAATACTTTTCATACAGGTAAGTTTAAGTAAATATTCCTAATTCATGATAACTAGAAAATAATACTGCCAGAGCTTAATATATTTTCTGAGATATATTTTTCTCATACTAACCTTTTTGACAAAAGCAAGTTTAGCATAGAAGCATAGGGAGTGACTCTTCCCAATGTTTCTTATTTTCAAAAACAGTAAAGAGAATAAGTATATGATTTTCTTAAAAAAACAATACATATCTTTGGGTATATTACTATAATGATGCCAAAAACTTTAGTATCATATGTTATTATAGTTATATAACAGTGTAGGGAGAGTACAGACCTGAGCATCAAATGAAAAATAGATCAACTTTATGAATCGATGTTGTAAAATCAAAATTGATATTACTTCATTCTAAGAGAATGTCAACCAGAGCATGTATTTTCTCTTCCTAAACATACCATGCCTATTCCATTAAAAATATAATCCCTAATGGGTGTGTGTGTGTGTGTGCTTGCGTGCGTGCGTGTGTGTGTGTGTGTGCAAAATACTGAATTGTAATTGTTTAAGATGTAATTTAACTTATAAATTAATTAAAAGAAACTAATATAACAATCATATAGCCTCAATTTTGTATATCAACAATGTAATAAGATTTATGTAAATGTTTATAAAAGGAGGCTTATCATCTTGTCAAACCTGTCACAAACTGAGAATTGGCAAAATTCACTGATAATCAATTCATTGTAGCTCCCTAAAAACAAACATAAGAAGTGGGTATATTTAGGCACATTAACTGAGGTACTCAGCATCCTTGAAAATTATTTAACAGAAAAATACACTTCAAAGAGTCTGGAATAAAATTCTCAAATATAATTTAAGCAGAAAATATTTAGGTGCAAAGGAATGTCTCAGTCAGAATAGTACAATTGAAATTCAAATTTAACTTAAATAACATCTTGGAAATATGGTCAAATGTCCCTAGTTAGAACTCAGTTTGTGACTTGAAGACCTTAAGATTTTTATTTTTCAAAAGACTAATAAAATCCTCAAGTAAGTGATTATGAGAAGAGGCACAACAGACAGTTTTAACTAAAGCTTTCCAATAAAATACATGTTACAAAAAATTTGGTACCTGAGATAAAATTTAGGTAGAAGGTAACAAATGAAAAAAAAATCATAACAAATGCAAGGAGTGAAAATTCAACAAAATTTGTACTTCAAAGAAAATACTTCGTTTTATTTTTTTTTTTAATGAATATATCTAAATCCTTTAAATAATCATATTCAAATAACATGTTAAAAGAAAATTTGTAATTATCTTGAATTTTCTAATTCACTTACTTTTATTTTTTAAGAAATTCGGAGGTTTATTTTAAATAGATTTTTCCTTATATTTTTTTTCATTTGCATAATTTAATTTACATAATATAGTTAAAAAATTATTTCTGAGACAAAAAGATAATTAATAAATAAAAATATCACAAGATAGGGATAGTCCGAAACACTTTCTTCAGGTACATTTTATTGTCAATAAGACCCCAAAAAGGTCCTTCATAAAGGAGGAATTATTTTATTAAACAATTATATTCATGGAATATATGCAAAATTTCACAAATATAGGTCTGAACAAGCAGGAAAAGATAGGCAGGAAAGATAGCACCAGTGTTTAGCTGGTAGTGGGAAGGAGGCTCTGTATTAAACTTTCATCTTTACAATGAACATTTTCAACCACTCAAGTCATAAATACGAGCATTATGAAAGAAATTTCAGTGAAACAAAGAAACAACTTAACTGGAACAGAGTATTTCCTTAATCAACAGGTTAGACTTATTATTTGGAAATCATCCTAATGTAAAATAAAAAGTTATCACATTGACCATGTAATTTAACTATAATTAAAATACATTTAATCCAAAATCATAAATTGAGGTATTACAATTAGAAGTTAAATACCAATTTAATCATTTAATAAAAAAATTTAAACAACTAAATTAAAAAAAAAAAAAATGATGAAAACATAACTTAAAACTGTGATTGATGGTTACTATTTTAAGATAGCTCATTAGCAATTTCTACAACAAAATTGCTTAATGGATATGATTTTGAAGTCAATAAAATAACGCGAACTTACTTTTATTACAATTACAACAATAAGGCTATAAGAAAAATAATAAAATTAGACAGAAATAAATATTTATATTTCAGGGTTTTTTTTCCATAAATAAATTTCTAAACCAAAGATTTTATACAATACTAACAAATAAAATAAAAAATATCTTCAATGTTATTTTTATCTATTTGGCAATCTCCTAAGAGAAAGTGTTATTTAAATATAGTATGATCAATAGAAAAGCTAAATAACAACTCATAACAATTCATACAATGTAATAGAATATTATAGCTTCCATAAAAACAAAAAGAAGAGGATAAACCATTCTGTTGTACATGATTTTATGTACTATAGGATATTATAGGTGTAATATGATCTTTTATTTTTTCCAGATATTCTTTAGGTGCTTCAGACTCTCACTACTTTTAAGAAAATAAAGAATGGTAAAAAATGCAACTCAACCATCAGGAAATAGCATACAAAAAACACCACACTCACAGCCAATTAATATTCAGACTTTTTTTTTTTCCAATTAGTGCTCAGGAATCAGAAAGATGAAAAATGACAATGCATATTATTGGTAGTTACAAGTCAATTTATGCAGTTCAAAGTAATTTTATTCTTATATTTATACTTTATTTATACTTAATAAAGCTGATCTGTTTAGGGACAGGTAAATTATCCATCTAAGCCCATCACTAAATAAGCAAGGAGAGAGGTAGCCCCCTCCCCTTGGGATCTTTGCAGAACTTCCAAGCCTTGTTGAGTCACTTTTGGTATGCTTTGATCAAAAAATAGAAGTGTTTATAGCTAAAATGTTTAGGATAATATGATAACCCCAAAATAGCCACTATCTCGTGATCATTTATTGAATAGTAACATATTCAAGATTGAATAAAAATCTACAACACTTACATATAAAACAAAGTATTTTCAAAAGTAAGATCAACAGGATAAACAATAATGCCGAAACTTTTATACATTTAGTGATGTTATGTTGTTGATGTTTTGATGCCGATATTATGTAGCACATAATATATATATATANTGTAGGCTTTTTTCTTTCATCCCTAACTTTTTTATCTGCTCTTACCGACTACAAAACTTTTTTCAACTGGAGGGAGCTGAGGGAGTTCCCTCATCAGATTTTTGCACTGTTGCAATTTTTCCTTCTGAACTTTAATTATAATCAACTATACAACTTCCCAGGTGCTCCTGGGAAAACCCAGTCCCTATTGGGTACACTTCTTCATTCACAGAAATGAAAAGACAGCCTGTATCGGGACTGATTTATACACACACACAACTCCTAGTTACTGCTAAACTTTGATAATAATCTTTTACCCCAAAAACATTGTAAATAATTAGAGCAATTCATTGCTCTCTTTAAAAAAAAAATAAAAAAAAAAAAAAAAAAACCATACAGCAAAAATTGGAGAGGATAAAAGGTTAATAAAAATGAGTCAACAAAACAAATATAAAAAAGCACTAGGAAAGTTTTCTAATTCTTTCAAAAAATAGAGATCAAATTACTAAAGTGAGCCATAAAATAAAGTTTGACAGCATTGTGTCAAAAAACAATAAGAAAATAATATTTTATAATACAGAGCACAGGAAAAGAGTAACTATATTTAGGGTGATTAATTGAATGCAAATTAGTAGCAAGGATGGGTAAAGACAATCTGAGGTCTCCAAGACTTGTTGCCATTTTTTCTTGTGCAACAAGTATAAAACTTCTTTTTTTTTTTTAGATTAATAAATATTTATTTATTACAGTCTGTTAGTTATCATCTTGTAATTTAATGAGAGATATATACAATTAAAAAAAACAACAATAAAATAAATAAATGATCATCACTGTGAGGGAGAAGGGGCCCATTGATCCCACTCCTAAAAAGGAGGCCATTTCAGTTTAGTTTTAGTTACCGGGAAGGATTGTGAGGATTTGAGTCTGATGACAAGGATTGGGCATATGGATTAGGATGAAATTGGAGTTTACTATGGAAGAGCTTGAAGCAGGTGGAGATAAGGTCTTGGACAAAAGGAATATTAAAGTCGTGATGAAGACTTGTTGCCTTTTTCTCTTGCGCGACTATTGTAACACTTTTAAAACATAATTAGCACATTGCAATTAGTTTATTGTCTAAAAAATAAAGAGTAAAAGAAAATATATTTTCAAAACTAACAGAAAATTATTTTGAAACTAAATTAGTACATACCACAAGTGAAAAAACGAATTCAAATTAAATTTTTAAAGAAATTAGGCAAAATTATTAATTTCATCTTGTGATTATAGAATTGTTAAGTTAAATAATAAAAACCTCTAGGTTTGAGTAGAGAAAAACAAATATTGCATTCTCAAAAATAATATCCTGACCAAAAAAAAGAAAGAAAAAAAAAAGAGAGCACAAAATTATAATGGGTTATAAATATAAGAAAGATAAGATAACAAATGATTATAGCCATAGGATAAGAACAACTGAATTAATAAGATTTGTTAAAGAATAATAAATTAAAAGTAGTAAACAAAATAATGGAAGGAAATAATTGTCATCTGTGAATCTTATTTAAATGAATAAAGTTAATTATTGTTTCAATAAAATTTTGAGCAAATAAAATATACTTTCATACAGAAATTTAACATATTCTTCATTAAGAATAATTAAAAGTAAATACTGACTATATGAAACTAAATCACATTCAAAAATATAATGCTATAAACATTATTTAACAAAAAAACTAACATAATATTTAGAGTAAATAAGTTTACATTTGATTAAATTAGCCACAGTGAATAAAAATAAATTAGCACACTTTTGGTTATCTCACATACCATATAAATACGGGAGATTCTAATTATAAATTATATAATTAAATGAGCCACAAAAATGTACTGTTTTAAACAATTCAAAAATTGTGTATTATAATGCATTGTGTTGTTTCAAATTAAAAAAAAATATTCTGAATTCTTTAATTAAATTACTTTTTTAATGAGGCTTATACAGACTTGAAAAAATCAGTCAATAAACCTACTTTGATAGTACAGAATTTGTTGGGGTTCAGTCAAGGTTGATTTAAATAAATATATTATTAATTGTCTGCCGACATTCCCTTCATTGTGAAGTGCTGGACATTGTTGGAACACCCTAGGTTGTGATTTAGGTTCAAACGGAGAGTTTTTGACCGTAGAGGTTAATAATTGGATTAACCTAGACCGAACCCTAACAAATTCTCTAATATCTCCATTGTCAAAAACTCTCCATTTGAACTTTAAACCTATTTTGATTTGAAAAATGTTTCAGTATAAAATTATGTGAAAAATTTTAAGATTATAAAAATATTGAAATGTAAAACTAACTAAGGAAAATTAATTTCAGTAAAATAAAAACTGAATGTCAATATAAAATAGATAATTTTAAACCAGCAGAGTGGGAAAAATCAATAATGGTTGGAAAATTAGATGGGAGGGGGATTTACAATTACTTTTATCATTATCATTGTGGAGGGTGGTAGGAGGGAGGGGAAGGGGGATGGAGAAGGGAGAGAGGGAGTGGGGAGAAAGGAGAGAAAGAGGCAGACAGTGAGAATGGGGGTCAAATTAAAGTGATAGTAGAAATGATAGCACAAAAAAATGTGTAGGCTTGAGTTATTGTGTTAGACTCAGTTTTTTCCCTACAACTTTGCCAACAAATTGGAAAACCAAAAATCAGGATAAAATGAATCAGCTATTGATATTTATACATGAAATAGCAGCTGTATTAGCTGCAAACAATATGACATCATAAACATATCTTATTTAAAATAGTAAATTATTTTCTAAGAAATAATAACATAGATTAATTTTTAAATCTCCTGAAAAAAGGGCCCAATTTTTACAGGACTAAAATCATAAAATTTTGAGACAAAAGGCAAAAACGTTTAAATTTCATAAGAATTCATAAAGTAGCTGCCTGCACCTCAAGGGAAGGTGATTAGATGTGATTTGATCAGTCCAGCTCTTGATTCCCCAGATTCACATTGATTAATAAATCTAAATAATAATAAATTAATAAATGACATTACCACTTTTGAATCATAGTGACACTCAAATAGGCAGTGCAATTAATTGGAAAGTAACTCACTTGACCTTAAATAATCCAAAACTAAATCAAATTTATTTTTCTCTCTCACTAATTATTTATTTTTCATATTCCTTACAAATTAAAATTATTAAGCGACCTAGGGACTATATATATTATATTAGAAGTAATTTTTCTAAATCAGCACACATTTTTTTAAAAATCATTTTCATCCCGCATATGAATTTAGCAGATTCTAATTATATTTTCACTTATAATTTAGCCTCGCAGCATTCATACATTCCTCTATACAGGACAGTTCAGATGTTCACGTAGGCTTCCACGGTCCTCAGATATATTTACCAATACTTCTTCCGGATTCAACCGTGTCTTAGAGTTTTTAGGTGCCAAGCTTTCACACATGAAAGCCCTGAAGAAGCCATCACACGATGTGCGAAAGCTTGGCACCTAAAAACTCTAAGACACGGTTGAACCCGGAAGAAGTATAGGTAAATAGGACATTTCAGTTCAATGGTGGTTAAAAATCATTGGTAAAGAACCCAATTGTGTCAGAAAAAGTTCATAAGAAAGAAAAAGTGCCATAGTGTTGGTACTCAGAGCTTCAGCTTTGTAAATTTTGAATTAAATTACTAACTTCTTCTGATTTAACTGGCTAGTTATTTTTCACAGGCTTTGTGGAGAGTTAAGCACATTTTACTCTCATCATATCAATGCAATGTAATGCACTTCGTAAGTTTTGAAGAGTATGACAAGACTTTCTATGTAGCTAGAATGCATTTTAATTTGACTGGATGAATAAAAACACAATTTTTAAATTTTTATTTGAACTTAAGTGACGGGATAATCAAAATAGTCATGCAATGAAAGTGATCTTACAAATATGAAAATCCCTATTTTCCTATTATTTTTAGAAATGTATAGGTTTTTTAAAAGATTTATGAAAAGTTACAAATATAAAAAATAAAAAAAATTAAATAAAAAAAATTAATTCACTATGCTGACAAGTCAAGGATTATAACAATTTCAGGGCTGGTGAAATTTTCAAAGATTAAATCAGCACTATTACATTTCTGATTCCAATATCTATATCAAACAAAGAAAAATTTGACACATTTGGTTCATTACAGTTTAAAAACAACCTGAGGATATTAAAATATTAATAAAATCTGAACACATTGTTAAGAATTTATTATATGAATTTGGGTCTTATTCCTCAAATGTACGTACTTTGAAATGAATGACCTAAATTAGCTGAAAAAATTAAACTATGAAAGATTCTGCCCAGCTTGCTGAAGGAAATTATAAGGAAAAATCTTAGTGTATTTGGTAACTATACATCAGATGATAGAGATGATCTCTAATGAAATTGAACAATGACAATTTAGTAATAATTTAATAACTGAAGTAAAAAAAAAAGAAGAGGGGAAACCAGGTGGTAAATCAAATAATGATATCGCAAATAAATAACAGTTTTGATGCCAGTTACATTAAGGTTTAACCTACAAAAATCTAACCAGAAGTAATAGTAGAAAATCCAAGAATTTTTTTTTTAAATTTTAACTTATGTGAAGGAAATGTTTACAGCATGAAAAGCAAAAGATTGGTGAACTTAATCAATGTAACAGGAATAAGAATTCATATGAAATACATTAGCTTGGAAGTAAAGGAAAGTGAGCTTGGAACTTGGGAATAAACTCCCTCAACATTATCCGATTTAAACCACTGATAAGCTTGCTTAATAAGCTTCAATGAAATGCTAAAATGAGGTGCCTACTCAACCCAAATTATCTTTCTTCATGAGTGATTGGCATACAAATATTATAAACTTTAAATAATAGTAAATTCTATGTTACACCTACTGTACTATATTATTATTTTTTTCTTAACACTAATGCCAAATGAAGATATTAATTAATTTTTAATTTGGTCCTAACCTAAATCTCCTCCATCAGAAATATTATTTTTTAATTTGATCTTCTTCTGAACCCCCTCTCCCTAATCTGATTTTAAGTATTAAAAGAAACTCATGCAGTGAAGCTTAAATATCAAATTTGCTTCTTTGTAGGATCAATGAAGATTTAAAAACATTTTCCATAACTTTTGCCTGTTTATGGTACAAGAGTAGTTAGGTTTTCTTGAAGGAAAACTGATAAAAGAACAACTAACTTACAGAACTTTTTCAAATAGTGTGTTTATTTCGCATTACAACTTTTTAGCTAATATAATACTAAATAATATATACTAAAAGCCAACTAATGAAATTGAACAAATTAATCAATGACACAATAAATCAACTGTTTGATCCAATTAGATGTAATATAGATAAGAAATTAAAACAGAAACATTCTGTGGCGATCTTGTTATAGTATGTAAGGTTATTTCCTAGAATTAGCTGTCTTAACTGTTAATAAAAATTAGAGAACAATGAGTCGGATTAGCCAAAGAGTAAATCTGGTTCAATAAAATTAACTATGGTAGCTAGAATTAATCTTAGGGCCAATGATTAATAACATTTTTTTTTACCTAAGTAATAATGAACGCAAATGGCATTAGCATATCACTAGAAGGTATATGAAGTACGTCATTAACTTTTCACTTAGTATTTCAGATATTTTTTTAATCTCAGAATTAGTCTGAAGAAAATGAACTCCAGATAAATGTTAAAAGACAAGATACAGGGAATTCTCCATGAAATATAGCTCATCAAATTAATCTGATTGAGAAATAAAAATTAGTGGTACCATAAAAAAATTAGAACCACAAAAGTGACTAGTATAATAACAAATGAGAAGCTTATTAAATACAAGAAATATAAACAGCAAAAATTAAATTACTTAGGCACTCAAGCCTTATTTTTTAAAACTTGTGCTTAATGTTTAATTCTAATGCATAATAAATATTTTAATGAGTAAAATAAAAAATGTTTGTCTTTTAAAAGTACATGTCACAGAAAAGTAAATTTTAACAAAACATAGATGGAATGTAAAGCTTGAGAAGCACTCCACAGTTATGCATAAAAAAGTGTATACTATGCATGTGTCCTTTTATACAATGGATGGTCAAAATAAAATAAAACAGAAAACAAAGGTAAGAAGCTTATTTAGAAATGAAAAATTTATTTGCTGGAAGAAAAAAGAATCTATAAAATTGATAATTTTTCCATAAACCATCTATTTGTATCATTTAAAAAAATGANAAGGAATCATACGTACATTCTTTCTAAGTTGTAACCTGAACTTTTGTTTAATATTTTCAAAAAGGGTAAGATCATTGAAGTAACTGGTTGCAGAAAAATTTTTCTGGCAGGAGCAACTAGTGGTAAATTTATTTTGCAACAAACTAGCAGAAATCAAAGCAGGTCTGCAGGTATTTATAATATTAGCATTTTGAGCCACCTTTAAAATAAAGTATTTACAACTAAATAATCAGTTCAGGAGATAAATGATCAATTATATGGGAAGAGGGACTTTCCAGGTCATTTACAATAGTTTAACATTTAAAATATAAAATAACAATTTTAGAAAAGAAAAACGAAAGAAGAAAAAAAAACAGTACATCACGAAAAAAATAAAACTGCAAGCTAAACTATTAACTTCATTAAGAAAATTATTCATTTGAATGGCAGGAGTTCATGCATAACCTGTTCTTATGCAATTGGAATTAATTATAAGAGCAAAGCCAGTTACAGTTAGGCAAACAGGGAATGGTTATTGTTAAAATACTTTGGATAATTTAGAAAAGAATTTAAGGAGAGTTTCTTCCTAACTGTAGCCTTCTAATTGGATCCTCTATATTTAGATTTCAAGGCTATTACAGTCTGTTGTTATAAGCTATAATGATAAGAAAAAATACTTTACTTGTTAAGTACTAAACCCAAGAATTACGTTTTGGATCAAATACTGAAAGACCAGTAATTACTCCAGCTATAATACATGCTTAAAATATGAGATTATGTAGTTTGGATTATTAGAAATGAACTACTTCTTTTAAAAAACAAAAGCTTTACAAAGCTATTGACAATGACTACAGTACTTTTGTATCAAATATATTATTGGAAAAGAAAGCTAAGAGAACTTCATACCATTTAGCAACTTTTTTGAGGGATTTATATTTTTTAACAGCAAGGGAATGAACAATAATAGGGATAATAATAATAGCCTTAATTACTGTTTCTTCAAACAATAATCTTTATTTCCTCAACAAAGGGCAATAAAGTAAAGCCCTTTTCTCCACCAAAATCAAAATTGAAGTAATCATAATAGATCCAAATTGTGGATAAACAAAATATTTCAATGTTTAAAAGTATTTGATGATTCTATTATTTTTACTTAATTTTATTTTTCTTTTTTTTAAGCTAAATCCTAAGATAATTAAAGCTAGCCAGAGAACTAGCTCAGAAATGTTTTCTTAGAGGCAACCAAATAATTAACATTATTGCATAGAATTTATATCCATTCTCCACTCAAGGAGACAATAAAAAATAAGGTAAATAGATACTTCAAAATACATGGGCGCCTAAGACAAGTCTATGTAATAATAATGAAAATGTTTTCTATGTGATTAGCTAAATTTTAAAAACTTAAAGTTCAATCAAAAGTTTAGAACAAATATTAAAATTGTATTTTTAACTTAGTTTTTCTATTCATTCCATTCAATGCTACTTACATAACAGTTTTTTTTCCCTTTAATTCAATATGGATAATGTTAGGGAAATAGTACATAGCACTTTTTAATGGTTGGCTAAAATTTAAAAGGAGTGAAAAATTGAATAGATAACAAAATAAAAAAATTGGAAACCATTAGTGTAAATTTGCTTAATTTTCCAATATTACTAGTTTCATAAACGAGTGAGTTCTTCTGAACAAAAAATTCTTAATTAATTGTGTTCTATTACTTTTATATAATTATTGTATATAAAAGTAATAAAATCAAAAGGAATCCCACAACAAGGTAAACCAAATACTTTAATAGAAAAATCCTTTTATAAGTATAAATAATTTCTGAAATAAGACTATTCCTTACTTATAAATGCCTCATAAATTTGTACTACCAGATTAGGCATTAGATATTAATATTTTTCCATATTTTCTATAGAAAAAAAGTTTAGAAAAAGTTGGGGCAATGAAATGACTAAGTTATCTTCTCTCATACTTTTCTTTATTAATTAATTGATTTAACAGAAGCCATTGCCACTTAAAATAAATGAAACTTTTGCATTTCGTACAACTCCATTCCAATCCTAACACGACAATCATATCACAGAAAAATACCATGGTGGGTTAAAGTCAGTAGCTCAGTTTTTCTCTGGACAATAAAATCAACATTTCATTAAATAAGTTTTAATGCTTAATTAAATCTTAAAACTTCAATTAATTTAAAACAATTACTCTTCTATTTTCTACATCAACTACTGTCAGGTTAAATAGCACATAAATGCTATATAAATTTAAAATAGTACTTTCTGGCAGAAACCGAATATTTAAAAAATTAATCATTAGGTCCCAAATGCATACTCCCTCTATTTGAGAACTAAGTGAATGCTGATCTGAGGAAACAATAAAATTAAATACAAAAACTTGACCAAGACAAAGAAAATCAATTTGCTCCAATATAAATGTTATTTTCAAAAATTTAATTAAAATAGCACACAAAAAAAAATCCCACAAAATAGAATGATAATTAAATATATATANGTGTGTGTGTGTATAAATAATTGAATTATTAAAATAATTAAATTTTGAAAATTACTAAATTATAACCAATATACCAGTTTTTATTTCCTTCATTAAATGGATTATTAAAAATATTTCACTAAAATAAAAACAGCCCAATAAAATCAAATTTGTATATCCAATAAAGGTCCACATAAACCCTTCTTAAAATCAATATATAAATGTGTTTTCCTCTCTTTCTTTTCAGATATATTTTTCAAATTAAAAAAAAAAAACCTTTACAATGTAACCAATAAAAAAAAAGTTTAAAACATATGTATGCATATATAAATTTACAACTATGTAGAAGTTCAGACGGACATGGCGAACTTGGTGAATTTATAGATATTGACATGATTGCTCTCTCTCTATCTCTCGGAGGTATACAAGATTTATAATGAAATTTCACTGACAAAAAAGTAAAAAATTTTATTTAGAATCCAAAAATAAGTTATAGAAATTTAAATAATTTTGATATTTGTATCAAACACACATAAAAATATTTTTAACTTTTAAATATATAAATTAACAATACTGTGTAACTGAATTACAAACATAAAATAAAATACATTGTCTAAGGGCTAAACTTCAGTATTTGTAGTCTGTTTCCATCAGTAACTATAATGAATCAAATTCACAGTTGGGCAAGGGCACATATATGTGTGTGTGTGGTTTCTCATATTCAGGCTGTTTAAATTTACAGTTAATTTTAAAAATTCATACTTTTAAAGTGAAAAATAGGAGGAACGCTACTAAGGATATAAGAAGAGTTCAATTTATAATGAAGGTTAAAAGAATAGTTAAAATAATAATAAGAACATTATTGAACACATTTAAATCTAAATACAACTATATATGAAGTCCTGGGCAAGTAATTTAACAGGCTATCATTTGCACTAGCTTCTTTCAAAGTTAGCACTCAAAAAACAAAAATCAAATGTCACCTACCTTTAAAGTATTCATTATAATCTATGTGATCAGCAACACATTCATACAAGTAGTAACCTGAAGTCCTAAGTTTCTAAAAATAAATAAACAGGCTTTCACTCATAATTCTGTCTTATAATGAATTATAATTAGAAAAAAAGGAATCATACGTACATTCTTTCTAAGTTGTAACCTGAACTTTTGTTTAATATTTTCAAAAAGGGTAAGATCATTGAAGTAACTGGTTGCAGAAAAATTTTTCTGGCAGGAGCAACTAGTGGTAAATTTATTTTGCAACAAACTAGCAGAAATCAAAGCAGGTCTGCAGGTATTTATAATATTAGCATTTTGAGCCACCTTTAAAATAAAGTATTTACAACTAAATAATCAGTTCAGGATGACATATGTATTCTAGTATTCAATGAATAAATTTAGAAAGAAAGAAACTCAATTTTACAAGGCAGATTATACATAATAATATTATTTGAACCACCAGGCTGTTAGAATATTGAAATTTGTATTACTTTATATATTTTCCATGGACTTTTTATTTTATTGACAATATACAATTTTTTTTTTAAATCGCAAGTACATATTGGGATGAATGGCATACTGTCTACCCTGCAGCAAAATAACCTATACCTAAAATACGTTCATTATTACCTTATATAAGAATTTCAAGCCGTTAAAATTCATTGTGCATATTTTAAATTCCGACTTGTTAACCGGAAAACTATTAAATAGCTATTAATAAATTATACTAAAAAGTTAAACCTAATTCCAGCGCAAAATAAACACTACCGGGATGACAAGTGCTAGTGCTGCTCACAGTGTTCGTTTCCTTAACTAGGACCAGCGTTTGTCCCCGTGAGATTATGGTGGAATATACTTATGTAGTTTTCATGAAACACCTCCTATTAGTGCTCCAAATGATGGTTTTAAGGTGAAACTGTGAGTAACATGTTATATTAATGTGATCTTTTACGTGGTTTATAGATGAATTTATAAAGAAAAATATGCTAGACTCCTAGGAACACTGACAAATATAAGCTTAGTTGGGGAATCTGAAAAGTGACCTCAGCATAGAAAGAGGGCATTCTTCAGTATGGATCCGATTAAAATCTATTTTTAATTAACATAAATCATAATATATTGAATTTTAAGAAAATTGTGAAAGATTTATAAATGAAAACTAATTTTTTTCTTTGAGGAAGCCTTTTTTTTGGGTTGGTGACTGCTATTTGCTCACTCAACTTTACCACATGTTTCTTTCCCTACATTATTTTTATATTGTGTTTGATAACTCTTAATAATTAATCAGTGTATAAAAATGTCATGAATCATTTAAAATTTAAATGGTGAAGTTATTTGACTATAGTATAATTGCTCCTAACTTATACCATGTATGTATTGTAGGTTGAAATTTTGCTGTTCTCTCCTATTCTCTCTAAGCAGGTATATTATTGTCTTTAAAAAATTGTTATTGTTTTTTTATTAATATTATCTTAAATGATTGGACACTTGGTTTTTTAGTTAAAATGAAGCCTAAACCACCTCCCAATACTCCTAACCCTCCAACTAAAACTACTAAACCACAGCGACCTGTGAAGATTCCTGTAAGAAAACAGAATGGAGAAACCCTCAAATCGAAGAGAGACAAATTAAAAGATGATCTTTCTGTATTAATGAAAAATATTAGTACAAATGTTACTAATCTTCAAGAAATAATTAAATTATTTAAAAATGCCACGCCTGAGGTAATGTAACCTGCATTTGTTTTGCTGTATTTTTTTTCTTTCTATAGAAATTGATTTTGTTTAATACTTTTTTCTATACTGTGTATATTTAGCTCCTCGTTTTGTTATAGGTTATTGACCTCATTACCAATGAATGCTCGATTATTTTAGAATGTAAAATATGTAAAAATTTATTTAGAAGCTTGGCAAATTTTATGACTCATAAAAGAGGATTTTGTTTGGGAAAATTCGAACAACTTTTCCAAAACCATGAGGTAAATGATTGTAAAATTATAAGTTTTCCTGTTTCATACTTGTTAATGGAAAAAATACTTATATATTTTGTTGAACTTTGTTGCCTACTATTTTTTTATTTATTTTTTTTTTTTAAATTGATATTTATTTTTTTAGCATGGAGACCATGTATGGTATTCAAAATGCCGGAAAAAAAATTTATTAGCATCACGTTCTACTTCTCGAAAAGATGTTCTTGCTCTCATAGAGTCTCTAAAACGTTCTGTTGAGCTTGAAATTCCTGCAGCAACTGTTCTTAAAGACTTAGAAGTATCAAATGAGGGTCTAATTAATCTGCGTTACTTTTCTCAGGTGAGCTATTATCTAATTTCTTCTAAATATTTTTATAATTTAGCTATATTAGCTAGTACATATGTTTTAAATCCTCTGTTGCTTCATATATTTATGAAAGTATTTCATGCTTAAAAACCTATTAATTATAATAATTACTGAAGTTTAAAATGATTTTATTCTAAATATCAGTCAGTAGCTCATTCTACAGCTCTGTTTTCTTGTTATAAACCAGAATGTTTTTATATGAACATTTTATTATATCTGTTTCTTTCAGATGTTACATATTTCATGTTTTGTATTATTTTAAGATACATTCACTTGTTTTTCCTTACTCATATGATTGTTTTAATTGGGTTTGATGTTTACTCCTCCATTAATGCAAGCACAGAAGGCTTTTTATAGATATTATTTAATTAATAATTACATTTAGTTTCTCATATTCAAAGACTTCATTTTTATTGATTAAAATATTTTTAATTTTTCAAATCTTATTTGATAATTCAAAAATTGAGAACAGCTTCTTATAATTGTTCTGTCAAGCGCCGTATGACAGTATTGTTTTTGGCGAACAAGAATATTTTGAAAAAATATGTCTTCCTCAAATAAAATAATACTAAATTAATAAATTATTCAAAAAAATTTTAAATTATTCGTATGAATGAGGCAAGCAAATGTATTTACTACATAGTTATTTTATATTAATAGCAAATATATTGAATATATCTATCTTATGTTTATTCTTAGTATTATTTTGAACAGTATTTAAAAATGGCTTACTTTCCATTCATTTATTCTCAATGTTCTAAAGGGAATCAATATTGCTTCTCTTTGGTCATATAATCAATTATAATTTTATCAAATAAATTAAATGAATCATAAAAATCATAAAACATGTATGTGCTTTGACTATGTATGTTGTTGTCAGAAAAACATTGTTATATCTGTTTATCATAATTTTTTATTTACTGTTGAAAGATATTACTGTATACATATTTCCTACTTTCTTTCTCCAATTTTTTCTTAATTTTATTTCTCGTACCGCTTCTAGTCATTTCTCTAGAGTAGGATTGTTTGTTTGTAACTACGAGGAGGTTAGCTGAGTGCACAGAGTAATGGAATATTTCAGGGAAAGGATAGTATGGCTGAGCATGCTCACTCTCTCTCTCTCTCTCTCTGCCCCACCACCTCAACCCCACCAGCAGTAGAGCCAACCAGCAGCTGACCCACCCTTCTCCCCCCCCCCCTCAAGTACACTGTTCTCTGTTATTTTCTCTTACTCTCTCCCTCTCACTATGCTGGCTGACTCCTAGCCCCTGATGAAAAGTGGGGTGGTGGGGACTCAATGTCCTGATGTGAAAAAATAGAGGCCCATTCAAGGGGAGACCAGTTTTATAAGGAGCTAGACTGATCTTCGCACTTCGTGCTTAGAGATGGTCTAAGATAGGTCAATTAATTTTTTTATACATCTTATAATCACTATAAAATCATATAGTTGTTTATAAGTTGGTTAATTTCAAATGATTTTTTTCATTATTTCAAGTTAGTATTTATTATCTAAATTAAAAAGAATCATACTGCATTTAAACTAAAGTACTTAATTTATGAGTGACCAAATAAAGCCCTCATCAACCCTAAGATACATATTTCATTCAGATACTTTCCACAGTTCTTGGAAACATAAAATATATTCTAATTAATTAAAAATTCATTTATTTTAAATACGGATACCTGTAGCCTTCTTAATCTGGTAGAAATCAAAAGTTTCGTAATTTTCTACCATTTAACTTCATCTGTTATATGGTTTTTTTTTTTTCAAAAACAGTATACAAATCTGATAATTATTTGTACACATATTTTGTTCCCTTATGTTAATTTATTAAAAAATTAAATTTGGAAGAAAATAATTTTAAATCTAATATTAGTAATGTTATCATATGTTATGTATATTTTTCAATGAAAATTCAATTTTACCTATGACTCTGTAAATTGAAAGATCCAATATATTAAGTTACTGGCCAGGAATCAGATTTGTGAATTTAATGATTATATCACTAGTTCATTAATTCTATGGTATTACGCTAAAATTAAGAACCTAATAAACAAGATTGGGCCTGGAAATAGACCGACAGAAATGTTGAAAATCTGTTGGGTTTCCACCAAAACTTAATTTATTTCAATGAAAGTAATAAACATTTGCCAAACAGATAATAATATAAATTCTAACAATAAAAATATTTGTTTGTTTATTTAGTTATGTTAACTCTCACAAGTTATATTATTTTAAAAGGCTTTTATAATCTTAAGGGGTCACAAATAATAATAGTTTTCTTAATATGTACTGTATTAATTGTTATAGAATTGAATTGGAAAATTGAAATTAAAATTAGAAAAGTAAATGAATTTCTTACCTTTAGAAATTATCTTGATGCCAATATTTTAAATTCTTAGAACATTACAGTTAAACATACATATCATTTTTCTTACTTCAATTTCCCAATTTCGAGATATTTGTCAGCTCTGTAAGACTTCCAAACTGGCTTTTGCTCCATATTTTTTTTTTTTTCCTAATTTCATTGGACTTTGCAAATGAATACATTTTTTTTCTTTTTTACTAGAATTAAATTAATAAACTTAGGAATAGTGTGTGCTTAAAATGAAAAAAGGTTGCACTTTATTACATTGCCTCTGAAATATTTCAAATCTTATATTACATACATGTGTGTGTTTTATATATACATACACACATACAAATATTTCTCTTTGATGAGGGACTACTAGTTTCCCCAAAAATTTAATATTCTCTGTGTGTTAAATTTATTTTTATATGGTTTTTTTATCCTATTCCAAATTCAGATTATATTAATCATCACTCTCACAAATATTTAGTTTTATATTTACACTTACATATATACATACACCAACACACATACATATGTATATAAAAATAATAAGCAAACAATCTAAGAATAAGGAAGTCTTAAGCTCTTTATCTCCTTCAAAATTTTAGGGTTTAACAAAAAAAAAAAATCATTTTTTTATTTGATTTAATATAATGGTCCTATTCTAGTTTATTGTGCTTTAAATTAGTTTTAACTTGAAGTAAATTATATTTTATTGATTTCATGACTGTTCAATGAACAAACACTCTACCCTTATGCATAATTAATATTAGTTATTCATCATTATTGTCGTTGACTGTTGGTTTATGCGAGAGAGTGACTAAGATTGTTTGATAATGAAACTGAAAACCTGTGTGTGTGTGTGTTATAGCAACTTTATCCTAAAAATTTATATAAGTTAAAAAAAAATGTTTAAATAAACTATCGTTTACTAATTCACAACATATTTTCACTTTGTGTCCTTCATTCATTACTTACATTTTTGGTAAATGTCTTTGTGTTTTGTATATGCAATTTCTTTGTGGACACTCTAACCATTATACTATTAGATACATTATTTCATAAAAATTGAAAAACAAAGGTAAATTATCAAAGAAGTTTCATTTAGCTTTCAGATTTAAGGTTAAATAAATGAGGAAAAAACAAAGTTCAGAAGAAAAAAAATCTTTCTTTTACTCACCTGATAATTATGTGAATACTTTTTTTTAGATTATCGTTATAGTTCTATTATACAAATTTAAGAAAAAAAAGAAACTTGGTGCAATAAAACTCTAGGAAGCTAAGCATGCATCATGTTATTATTTATTATAAAAGTTTTTCTGTATAAGCATATTTTATAATACTGTTTTGTTTTTTGTTTTTGTTTGTTTTTTAGTCCCTATAGAATTTTGATATATTTTATGTCTTAAATTTAAAATATTCTTTTACAACTAGTGTAGCCAACTTCTAAATTTGAAATTAAATTGTAATTATTGTTGTTTTCACTTGCAGTAGGTAGGGAACAATTTTTTTTTTTTTTTTTTTCTAATTTGTTTTAAGCTTTAAAATAATTTAACTTGCACAAAAAAAAATCATTCATAATTTTTTACATTATTGAAAGAAGGAATAAAATAAAAACCCAATTGGAATGCTATTCATTTGTTTGACATTTATTCAAAAAATAAACAAAACCGGTATAACTGTTCTAATGAAGAATGTAATTCCTCACGTTTAATATCGTGTGTTAATCTTTACTTCAGTAGATAAAATTTTTCTTGCTATTTATCATACTTCTGATTTTTTTTCTTAAAAAAATAGTAATTCTAATACTTGAAAATATTATATTTATTCCTTTTTTGTTTATTTATTTAGTTAAACTTATCACTGTCTCTTACCGTCTGATTATGACAGAGGTTTTTTAATGTTTACTGCCCTACTCTAAACTCATATGACCTTGTTTTGTCTTTTCTTACTAAATAAAAACTTTCACTTGGAGGGATTTAAATTCTCCTCTCCTGTTCTGTAAAGAATACATCACTGAAGGACCAGAAAAGAAAAATACTTCTTTGGTTCATAAGTGTTGATATTGAATCATCTCCTTCTGTCATACTCATATCTTTCCATGGGTCATTTTTATTAGTCTGAAGAGTGTGAATAATCTAGTTTTTTTTTAATTTTTAATCACCCTTCCCCCCCTCACCCTCTTTTCTTCAATTATGCATATTCCTTTGCTTTTATGTTACCATAAAAATAAAGTTAGAATTTTTACACTTTATTCTTATATAAAATTTGTTTAAAAATATTTATTATATATTTGCATTCCATTCACAAGCATTTTTGTATACTTAGTGTGTTATTGGAACATTAATTGATGATATATTTTTTATAACTGATCATACATTTCTCCAACTAAAAAAAAATGAAACAGATACATTGTAATCATCTCATTAGTATGTCTGAAAAGCTTAATTATTTTTAATTTGCCCTGGAATAAAACTTCTTATCCCTGCACAGAAATATATTTTATTAGTTTAGAGTCTTTGAGATCCACAATCTCAGAACCAAGCTCACGAGGAGTTAGACTTGTCCACCTTGAAGGTTCCCATAGGAGATGATTACACATTTACTATCTAATCAAACTTTTTTTGCAACATAAAATATGACATTTTGAAAGGAGGTTTTTGGAGGGCGAAATTTTNAAGCTTAGTTATTTTTAATTGGCCCTGGAATAAAACTTCTTATCCCTGCACAGGACTATATTTTATTAGTTTAGAGCCTTTCAGATCCACAATCTCAGAACCAAGCTCACAATGAGTTTGTCCACCTTGAAGTTTCCATAGGAGATGATTACACATTTATTATCTAAACTAATTTTTTTTGCAACATAAAATATGACATTTTGAAAGGAGGAGGTTTTTGGAGGGGGAAATTTTGGTCCATTACAGAACGAAGTCTCTATTTTATGAGGATTTCATGAAAATTTACAAAATATAATGCAAGTCTCAGTCTATAATATGAATTGATAATTGTAGAATTAATTAATTTAATTTTTAAACTTTAATCAGTTTATTTTATCATTAAATTTGTCGTTTGTTCAAAACCTATAACTGAGACTCTTGAGTTTAACCTTAATTTTTTTTATGTATGTACTCTCAGTATCCATAATTAAATGCCCAATTTATCTATAAACTGGGCATTTAACTTTTTATATCAGAAATTGATAATTGAAAATCAGTCCATGAAATGTGGGGGTTTTGTAAAAGCAAAATACAAATTTCTCAATTGTTATTACAAGTATTAGGGGATAATTTTTAGAGAATAAATGGTTAAAAAAAAAAAAAAAAACTGTTTTTTCTATTATTATTATTATAAAAGACACAGAAAAAAAAATTAAATAGGAATTTAAGAAAATAAACTAATATGTAATCATTTGCAACATTCTAGTTTGAAAATTAAACTATTTGCAGAACTTGAAATAAATTTCAGTTGATATTATAAACTCATCACTTTTAATTCATGCAAAATTAATATACAATACATATTAGAAATGTACTCACAAAGACACGAGTACTTTTTTTCCTTATTGAACCATAGCTGTAGTTTTAAATATTAAAACATTCAATGATATATGTTGCATATATTTAAAGTATGAAACTGTAAAAATTGGATGGCCTCTAATTGCTAGTAAAAATATAATCCCTATTCTGTGATAGATAATGGGTAAGTCATAAGACTACATAGACTACAATATTAATAGTAATGTATAATTGCAATAATAATGTCCATTATTGTAACTATGGGAACATAGTTTCATGCTTTTGTGTAAATATCTCTTATTTTTATGTGTATGTCAATATTTTTTGAATAAGTAGATTTGATGTGCACAGTAAGTATTTTTTTTCTTTCTGTGTTCCTGTTTGTAATAATTCAGAAGATTCCTGAGTGGTCCTAGGGGACGCCCAGCCCTAATTGGGTAGAATGGGATAAAATCAGGCGGCCAGAATGCTGAGCTAACCCACACCATCTCTAGTGGGACGTGGGTTGAGAATATATTGCCGGGTTGGTGTTTTCTTCTTTTTTCTTTCAGGGATCATATAAATTTACTTTTTGTCATAATTAAAAATTGAATTTCAAAAAATTGTTAAAAATTGTTTTATTTGCTTATTAAACTTTTGATAATTAGATGATTTGTAATATTTTACTTACTTGTGGTTTTTGGGACATTTAGGAATTACTTATTACTGGCTTATTTTTTAATGTTTATATTTATGCATTAATATGTATTTTAATCATGTTAAGTCAAGTCCCCTGAGGACTGATCCGAACACTGTTTTCGTGCTTCAAGATAGTTGAGTACACCCGCTCTTTATAAAAAAAAGTGATTCTCTCTACTGATTAATAAAGGTTATAATGTACAAAATTATATGGTAGTATTCAGCATGAAAATTGTAGAAAATTATTATAATTTTTGGAACAATGTGAATTTGATAATCATTTAATAGAGGTGTAGAGATACAAATGATTGAGATATCACAGCTATCTGAACAAAAAAAAAAAATCATATTTACACATTTGCTTTGTGTGCTAAACTGCAGAGTAATAAGTACAACTTTATAAAAGACACTTTTAAATTTTTTACCTTTAATTTAATTAATTCAATCAGTCTTTATATTTAATATTCTCTATTACCATAATGATATATTACAATAAAAATTTCAACAGAAGCCAAAATAGATGGAGTGTACTGTATAAAAAGTCAAATTATTCTCAACTGTTTTTATTTTATTATATTAAGGTATATAAAGAGGTATATATTTCTTTTAGAATGTTCATTTTATCAAATTCGAGATTTCAAGGACTGTAAATGTTTTAACCCTATTTAATACATACTAATACTCAATAATCCCTTAAGAAAAAAGCCTTAGTTTAGTTATTGGTTTCAAAGAAGAAACCTGAAAGTCTTATATGAAATTAATTAATGAAAAATTAGTGTGGGGGGGGGGGATTCATAGGCGCTGAAGCAACTCATGAAATTATAAGTATGAGAAGGTGTCCTTGACCAGCCCACTGTGTGGTATTTGTTTGAAAAATATAAAAGTAGACATAAAGGAATAAAGGTGCATGGGCGATCATTAATGGATATTGGTAAGGTTCTGCAGTTCACGAACAGTTGCCAGGGAGTTTGGTGTCATTTTTTTGAAGGTGTGTTTCATCATGAATTTGTTTATGATGGAAGCTCTGTGAATTATGAACTTTGCTGTAAACGACTGGACAGATTGTATGCGAAGTTGTCTGAGCTTTATCCTACTTTGATTAACCGAAAACGAGTTTTTTTCTTTTTTTTTTTCAACAAGATAATGCTTGTCCTTACATTTCCTGCCAACCCAAAGAAAATTTTAAAGAAATTCATGGGCTTGAACTCATACCTCATTCACTACATAAACCAGACATCTCAATATCAAATTATTTCTTGTTTTGATCCTTGGCCTATTTTCTTTAATGGTAAAAATTTAATAGTTTATAGGAAGTTGAAATTNATTTCGGTCCAATAGTTCTTTGACAGCCATTTCAAAGGAATGATTTGGGATCAAACAATGGCTAGCAGATGGCTAATGATAGTAGATAACAATGGACTATACTTTGAGTATTAATTGTATTTTATAACCAAGATTGAATAATACAAATGTTTGGTTGAAATTTTTTTTTATACATCTCTTTATTTTACATTTTAAATTTCCATATTAACAGTACATTATTAAGGGAATTTAAATAAAATTAAAACAAGGAAAGAAGAAGAGGCATACCTTTAATTAATATGTCTTATATTTCATATTTTAGATTGAACAATAAAAATAAGAAGAAATAATATTTAATGATATTAACTGAGGCAAAGACTGACTTTTTGTTCAGCTATCGATCATTCAAAATTCAAATATTATATATATATATTTTTTTAATAGTATATTACAATTATATATTTCAAAGAGTTAAAAAAGGGAGAGTGTTTTTAACTGAGCGGAAGCCAGAAAGTTATGTATTATTTCTACTTTTTTTCCCCCCTCTTTTTTTAGTATATTTCCCATAAGAAAATCTAGCCTTGTTTGTACCATGATGTAACTAATGAAGTTTTTTTAAAAATAATTTTACCAATCCGACAAGGGAGATGCTAAAAAATATGGTCCCGTCAAAATTATTTCCAACATTTATGTTTCTTGAAATTTAAAAAAAAAAAGAAAATATTAAGGAAGACATTTAAGATTGTAAATTTTGATAGTTGTTCAGGCTTCCTACTTTTAAAATATATCAATTCCCAAAATTTTGGCTATAAAAAATAATCTTATCTGTATTATTAAATGGATTTGTTTTTAATTGGAATCTAATGATGAAATTAGAGGGAGACCAAATTGAATAATCATGTATTTCGTTGTTATTATTAGTGTTATAAAATAAAATAAAAGAACAGATTGTTTATATTATTTTTTATATTGTTTACAGGACCCTACTAGAGATAAGTCAGTTACAATAGCTGCTGAAGAAACCCCTGAAGATTTTGAAGGTGAGTTATTGTCAATAGACAGTTCCCGGTGTACATTCTGCAATAGAGAGTTTTCTTCACTGAAGTCACTAAACAGTCATCTCAAAAAAGACCATGGAGATCTTAGAATGTGCTTTGTTTGTCCTTGCTGCAAGAAGTATTTTGCTAATGCTTGGAGTGTCTACAGGCACATGTACAAAGGTAAAATTTTTTACTAGTTTTAAATTTGGTGCAGGCTAGCAAATTTTGTAAGTCTTATTGATTTGAGAATGATAACTAAACTCTCCCTCTTCACTTTCTCTTAAATTAAGCTCCAAACTATGGTCCCTAGTTGAGTGGGGTAATATTTTTTTTTTAATAAATCTTTATTTATTACATTCTGTTACTTAACATCATGTAATTCGGTGACGGATACAATAAATAAATTTTTATTAAAAATTAGTATTAAATGTGTTTCTTTTAGGTCTATCATCCATCTCATTCCAGGCCCCCCATAGGTTCTTGTTTGAATTGACAATGTCTGCCCATCGACATATGGAGGGATCTAAGATTAATCGCTTGGTATCCTGCTGAAAGCTCATAAACAATTTGCTTCTATCGGCCATTTTNTTTAAAAATTTTTCAATTAAAATAACTAATACTAAAACTGATGATTAGATATGACTATTAATTTCTGTTTTATAAAATTATTGTTAATCGATTCCCTTATTTAAAAATATTAATAAATTTTCCGAAACCCCTTTCTATCATCTAATGGATAGTAGAATATTATTATAATCTCAAATTACTTATATTACTTTACAGTTTACTTAACAGAAATTATGATTATTCTCCGATCATACATCACCTTCAGCAAATAACAATGCAGAGCACATTAATTTTATGTGCAATCTAAATTCCCAATACTAAAACAACACTCCCTTAATAAATAATTTAATTGTATGGGCTTTAAAATGGAGAACAGATAAGTGGGCTTTTATAGAGCAAATGACCTTATAATTGAATGGTTTATATTTTCATTTAATTATTGCTGAGAAGTTTGCTTGATTTCTCCAGAACTGGGCTCTTTAAAACCAGATCAATCAAATGCTGCCAAGTGAAAGTATAGGTCCTATCTCTGAAGCTAAAAAAAAAAAAAAAATTGTAATTGGGAGCCGAATCTTTTTAATCCTGAAATAAATTATTACCTAGAATTCTAAACAAGCAGTTATAATAATTTAAAGTGAGATTTTAGCATTATATTAAAAATATTCATGATTTAATTACACAGGTAACTATTGTTACCAACTTGGTGCTGCTAGGGCAATTTTTGAGTTATTTGAAAGTGTAATTTTTTAAATTTTATTTTCAGAGTGATTTATGAAATTTTTACTTCGTTATATAGTGTATACAAATCATGTTTTATTTTTTTAAAGCATAATTTATTGTTTAATAAATTCACATTTAACCTAATATACCAAATTAACCTAATTATGGTGATTTTTTGACAATATTTTTTCTTAATATTATCATAAAATAATTTCTAGAGGCTATTGTCTTTATAGAATACTCAGTTTTACTTGTGTTATTTGCAGCTGTAAGTGATTTCTGTGCTGTGTATTGGCATTCAGATAGATTTTAATGAACTAGCATTCCATTACTAACCTAATTGCTCAATTCCTAGTTACATCAAACATAAATCTATAAATATTTTTTAATAAATTGTTAATCTCTTTAGTTAATGTTAATGGTACAGTGGTAATACATGAAATTCTAAGTAGGTTACGAAGTTCTGTAATCCGAGCATAAATAATGAGTTTAATTTTTTTTTTTTTTTAATTTAATACTTATAAATTTATACTATTTTAGTAGTTGCTTATTACACGAAGCAACTATATAATATTAAGATCTGCATTTATACATTTAAACCTGTGGTTATTAATTTACATTATTTACAGCTTATTATTATACGACTGCAACATACATTTTTGGTTTAATTTATAGAACATACAGTAAGTAGGAGTATTCCATTGCAAATTCAAATTTGAACCTATATTGAAATTAAATATTTAAAGCTTCTGAACCTGAATAACCTATTCATTCATAAGTGGATGTGTTTATTTGTTAATATTCAACCTACATAAAATCAAACATTGTTTGATACCTATGTTCCATGTATTACCATTTTTGTGCTCTTTACAAATTTTAATTAACCAAAAGTAATTAAAGTTGAAGTTAATTACATAACCCATATGACCACTCTATCTGAGCATCAGACTGAAGGACATCTGTAGGATATCAGATAAAAATTATCTAATAACAAGTATAACTCTATCATCCGCATAATCTTGAATTTATATCCCTTCCTCCTATATAACTTTCAAAGATCAGCTATTTCAAGGCCCCACACCAGAGTCTTGAGAAATTCCTCCTCCCTCTGGCTTAAAAGTTACTCATTTAAGTATCAACCTTAATATGCATATTCTTTAAAATATAGAATATCAGAAAATTATAAAACCTGTTATATATTATACAATTTATTCTAATAATAATGAAAATATATTCAATTATCAGTTTTATCTTCCTTTAAGTATATCCTCTTTCTCCAATTTTAATCATAAACAAATTTATGCAACAGTTTGGAGAGATGTACTTTTTATACAATATTCCGAGTGGTAGTTATTCTAACTGAACTGTATATGACTGTAGATTTACTTTAAAATTTTAAGTGCCTTAGTTAACCTTCAAATATTTTTCTTTTTCTGAGAAATTTTTCCTTTTAGACTAAGGTCTAAGACTCAAGAGTCAATGAGTTCTAATGCATGATCCAGTTTTACTGATTCTGCCTGCCTTGAAATAATCCAAACATAGAGTGTTTTGTTTGCTTTATAGATGTTTTAAAATAATATGAACACTGGAAACACTATTGACTGGCAAATATTTGACTGCTAATGAATCTAAATAATAGTTGAAAGACTTCACAACTATCAGAAATATTCCATTGGGAGAAAAAAATCTCGGTTAGTTAAGGAATTAATTCACTGTTTAGGAAGAGCCTACGGTGTTACCTATGGTTGTAAATAATTTTCAAGTAACCTTCATTATTTAGTTATGAAGCACATTCAGCATCAATCAGATAAACTTTTTTTTATTTAATATATATCATTTAATCTATTATTGTACATTGTATTTTAATATTTTTTTTTTTTTTTTTACTTTTTCAGTTCACAGAAAAACAAGTGAGCAAGTTAGAAAACTGAGGAACCAAATTCAGAAGAAACAAGTTACTCAGGAGGAACTGGAAAGGTCTAAGAGAGGTCATTTGTCCTCGCCTATTGAAGAAAGAGATCAAGAAAAGGTTTGTATCTCAGATTATTTTTATTTGAAAGTTAAATAAAAGTACTCAAGAAGTTAATTACATATTCATTCATTAATTAATTAATTTATTGTAAAGATAATATATTTTAAGGTCTCTCACTTATTAATTTCATGAGATAATGGTTTTCTTTTTAACTTAATGTTCTATTTTTAAATTTATTTTAATAAAGGAGCAATACAGGACGATACACTTTATAATATTTCATTATAATAATTTTATGTTGCATAATTATTTATTACTCTTTTTATAACAATTATCATTTATGCAAAAGTAACATTGGCTTTAAAAACTCTACCTGTCATAGTTAATTCATGCATAGTAAATTCTCTGCTTACCATTAAAATAATTATTAATGCAAAAAAATTGTTAATAATCAAATTTAACTAGGAGACTTTTCTTGAAATTCAAATTAAATAGCGAATAACATAGCTAATGTATGGCATCACTTCTTTAAAATTATAATGTATTTTCACAGTATATGAATTCCTTATTTTACCTTTATAGAATGTATTTATTTGGACTTTGATTTGCTTTTCTTTTTTTTTTTTTTTATAAATTAGAAAGTACTACTATCAGTAAGTATTAAGTAAAATTTATGGGAATAGTAGTTAGTACAATCTACTATATCTTGAACTGACCCCTTTTGCCTCTCTAGGTCATAGAGGCTGTGTTGAGTTGAAGCTAGCTGTTAGGTTCTCTTCCTGATTAATACCCTTCTTTGACCTAACAAAAAAGGCCTTGGTCAGCAGGCCTTTTTTGTTAGGTAAAAAGAGCTAAAAAGAGTCTGAGGTTAGTTCTTTTAAGTGGAGTTCTGGAATATTGAAAATCACAAAGAGCCCTTTATAATTTAATTATTTATTGCTCTTTATATCTCAAATAAGCGGAAGATAGGAATGAGTTTGCCGTAGTGGTTACTAACCTCCAATAAAGGAGAAAGCACCAGAAGAAGAAGAATATCTCAAATGTTCCAGTTTCTTGGCTTTGGAAGTTTTTTAGGACCCACTGATTAGTTTCCTCTTTTCAGGAACATTTCAGGAAAGAAACCTTCTACTATGTTTTTTTAATTTCTTCAGGATCAATTCTTTTTTCTTCACCTCTCCACTCAAAATGATTTGTCTGTTTAACCCAATCTTCGGTTTTCTCACTTGCGGAGGTTAACAGACAACTCCCTGATTGTTAATCAGAGCTCAAAAGATGTTCCACCAACTATGCTGCTGCCTCCAGAGACTCTCATGGGACGGGTGTAAAAAGGTGCATGATAGTTCTCATTAGTATATTAGTATGAAAACTATCATGCAGTAATGGTAGCCGGGGCTGCATTGTAATGTATGTCTCCTTTTAAGATTGGTATTTGGTGAGTGCGTTCCAGACACTGATCAATTTCACTTTGAGTCCTTCTGTACTTTACTAACTGCTTGTTAGTGTTCTTACCTTAGAGGCATCTATTTCCTGCCTCCTCAACATAGCCCTAGCCCAACACTGGCTGACTACTTCTAGAGTCCCCAGGGTGTGATCCAGTGCTCGGTTCTCTCTCTTAGCCCTATGGCATTATGTATGAGAACTGTTTCATTTGCTCTATCAATGTTACTGTAAGCAAAAGATTCACTCCTCAGTCTTGATAATTTCAAGCATAATGCATAGACATTATTAATGACAGTACAAAGTGATTTATTACTTTCTTCCAGTTCCATAGCCAGAGCTAGGAAGTTTATGAGTGTGGACAGGATTGTCTTGGTATGGATAGTGGAAGGTGGAGGAGAGAAGATAGTTGACAAGGTGGATGAAGAGAAATAGGAAAAGGAGGATTTACGTAGGTGAAGGAAGGAGGGTTTTTAGGTGAAGAAAATATTTGAAACTAAATTTTGTAATTTAAAACTATTTTTCTAGTGCTTCAGTTGATTTAAAACTTCCTGTGAAAATGCTTTTAGTGCTTAAATATCATCACCCAGAGAGCTTAAGACTACTCTTCGAGGAAAACACAAAAACACACACACACAATTTATGTTGATGCATGGGGGCTATTGTAACTAAATGTTCTTAGAAATGATTATAAAATAAATAAGAAATGATTTTCAACAGATAATTTATTAGAGTACAGCTAAAGCATAATTTAAGAAAAAATTGTAATAATTGTGAGATTTGAGAAATAAATGGGGTTTGGTCCAAAAGTTGATTCAAAGGGATAGGAGGTAGTCAAAGGAACAGTACAGGGAAATGCAGGTAAAATGATTAAGGATAAGAAACCTAGAGATGCAGTAATAGGTAGGAGAAGTTTATGTCAAAGCAATTTTTAAAAAAATCAAAAATAGAATAAGATGAAAAAATTTGTTCTATATCAGTTCTGTTGTTAATTAGTTTATGCTGTAAGATAACGTTTATAGTTTCAGATAGTAATTTTCACTCCCTCTCTTTATCCCAAACCTTTCTAAAGAAAATAAGGAATTCCTCTATATTATATATATATA
>KZ808174.1:23886-37292 GCA_000696205.2 Oncopeltus fasciatus | reverse complement strand
TAATTATTTAATAGAAATTAATTATTTAAATTAATTTTAATTTTTAGTGGTAGT
This sequence comes from Oncopeltus fasciatus, assembly GCA_000696205.2. Classification (NCBI taxonomy): domain Eukaryota; kingdom Metazoa; phylum Arthropoda; class Insecta; order Hemiptera; family Lygaeidae; genus Oncopeltus; species Oncopeltus fasciatus. The sequence goes on along the minus strand of KZ808174.1, from coordinate 37,238 downwards.
ATTCATCTACTTTAGCATAACTATTTTTGTTTTTATTTTATTGCCTGGTTTTATGCATCTTGCTGCCTGTGAAAAGTTATATATCCTCAATCTATAGGACTTTATAAATGATTATGTTATACATATTTCTTTCCATGATGGCTCATTATATATAAGAAAAATACTTGGTTGATAAGTATGAGAATTGCAATAATTGATTCAAGGAGAGTTTTAGCTCTCTTTCACCACCAGAATTTTTAGTTAATTTGAACATGTCTTGAGTTTGTTCATGTATTTATTTCAATGCAATTTTTTTTTAAATAAAGGATTGGCTGGGAATTTGAAGAAATAAAAATAATTTTTTACAAAATAGTTTTTTATTATTATAGGCAACATATCGGCTTAAATTTCAGTCCTTCTTTAGGGCTTAGTTACAAGAGAAAGATACAAACAAACTTATAAAAAACAGGTTTGACTAAAAAATTTAAATTGGAAGGGAGTGTTGCAGGAGGGATTATCATTCTTATGTTATCCTGATCTATCCTTTCTCATAAAGTACAATGGTCAACTAAATATCACCAATTTACTTTTTTTCACCCATGTTAGTGATATCAGTTATTTTCCTAAATCAAATCAAAAAAGGTTGATACATATTAAAATGAATGATTCTTAAAAGAAAAAGTGATAGTAAGAGTTTAAATGAAACATCTACTCACAGTCTACATTAATTCTTTTTGTAAACAATTTATGTTAAAGTTGTGTTAGATGGCCTTAAGGAATTTCCAGATCATGATTCCTCTGTTCCTCTTATTTATATCTAACTAATTATTTATNTATTTTGTTAATATTGAATTAGGATACATCAACAACATGTATTTGCCTCATTGGCAAATGAGGAATTATAATTTTATATTTGACGAAATGTAACATCAGTAATATAAACAGAAAATCCTATTGGTTAGTTCTTTTTCCTCACAATATTTTTTATAGGTAAAGTTTTAGTTATTTACGTCAACTTTTTCTTATTTTATATATTTTAATTATAGCAATAAATTATTAATTAAACTTTAGTAAATGTTCATTATTTTTCAGATGGCAACCTTAGTGATGAAGATGATGATGGTGGTGGTGGTGATGGTGATGGGGGTTTGTCCTCTCTCCAGGACCAAGAAGAACCAGGACAAATAATGATGGATATATTAGGAAATAAACTTGGTGATAGCTCACAAGATTCTACCCTAGCAACCTCATAATTTATATATATAATTAGTTTTTGTTATTTTTTGTATTATATATGTGTAACATAAAGCATGAACATAATGTTTTTGACTTTGTAAATAGAGTTTCTGTTCTCTTTTTGGATCTTATTTTTTAAATAGTTAATTACTTAATCTCAGAATATTTGTTTTCTACTTAAGCATGACAGATTAGGATTTTATAATTAAGGAAGCTCAGTATTTTTTAAATTTAACTATGCTAAGTACATTAATGTTTTGGTGTTGTGTCAATTTTCTTCTATTTTTTTGAGTTATTTGAGGCTGTTCGAATCATTAATTTTAAAGTCCAAAATATACCAGAATACAAATATGTGTATGTGCTTGGGCCCATGTGTGTATGTATGCACATGTGCGTGAATGCCTGCATGTGTGTGTATATTTTCTTTTATCAACAAAAAAATTGCCTAAGTATTTCTATACACAGATGTTTTAAAAGCCAGTTTATTCTATTAGGTATATAACATTGTAATGTATTTAGTTTTTCTTAGGGCTGTCTGTGTTATTTATTAATTTTAAGTAAAGTTAGTGTTCTTTATGGCTTCTAATTCTCACTCTCTTTGAGACTGACTGCACATAATTTTTTTTTTATATTATTAATAGCTGTTTTGTTTGTTTAATTTTTTAAGAGGCTTTTTCTTTTATAATAAAAAATTATATTTTTTCTAAAATATCTGATTTACTTACTGTTCATGCCTTTATTTCATTATAAAAACTATAAATCTTTATTATAGTGAAGAATCAAACTTGGATGACTACACCTAAATATTGGGTGTTAAAGGATACCAAATGCTTTATTTATTTGGGCCAAAATTAGATTATTCTGTGGGGTAATGTTTATGTTTTTCAGGTTGTGAAAGATTTATGCATTTTGAAGTAAGTAACAAGATTTATGACATTGTTTTGTACTTTACAAATAAAAGTCTCAAATCATAATTGTTTATGATTATGGTTTTAATTGTTTAAGGTCTGCTATAGACCTACTTTAAAAATAACTCATAAATGTTACTTAATCTTTCTATGCTACCGTAATAAATAAAATCGAAATTATTCTTTTGATTGATTAGCTAATCATAAATGATACATATATATGTATTTTTTTAAATTTAGTTGCTTTCATTCCCAAAAAAAATTGTTTGTATTTTTATTACATGTATACTTTTTTTTTTCAAAATTAAAAGCTTATTTAAAATGAATCAAAATTTTAATAAATGCAAAGCTGCATGTATTCATGTAGAATTTTTGAAATAATGATCTTAAAAAATCTCACTGACATAGCTTTAGATTTCAATTGAACTAAAACTGACCTTTTCCAGTAGCTGGTTGGTTTGGTTCAAGACCATAACCCCACCATTCTTACTTTTTTTTTATTATTCATTTCCTTTATTGTGATACATATGTTAGAATCATTACTACAGTGAACATAAAATAAGATTCCTGTTGTTTTAGGTGTTTACACTTTAAAATTATTATTACAAATATTACAGGAGAAACTATTTAGTGAAAAATGGTCTAAATGGTTTACTAATTGTTTTATTTAATGCAAAATATTTTTAAAGTATTGTGAGAATTGTGCCAAGTTTAGCATTTGTTTTAGATACTACTAAAATGTTATTATCTTCTAAGTGTTTTAAGATACCTTAAGTATATAACTGTAGGTGCCTATATACACATTTAATTTAATTATTATTGTGTACTTTAGGCATTTATTGCTAAGTTCCTAACCTCATTTGTAGGATCTTCTAGGGATGGATTATCATTAAGTAGAGTTAGTATATGTGAGTGTATTTTTGCCCACACACCTATACTAAGTCATTATTTTGTAATTATGTTATGTTTTTGTTGTTTTTTGGGGTGAGGGGTTCCTTTTTTAATCTGCATGTTTGTTTTTTTTTTCCTTATTTTCCCCCATAAACAAAGTAGAAAAAGGTTTTTGAAATATGTTGGTTTAGGGGAGATAAATAATTTCTCCCTACTTGGATTTTTTTTTTTTTTTTTTTTTTTTTACTATAATAATGTTATAAATAACTTAAGGATTGACTGATTTTATGGCTTTGTAAGAAGCTGTAGAATTACATATTTAGTTTGAAGGGATTTAGAACTTCTTGCCATTATTAGAGTTTCAATAATATGTCAATGTTCAATAGTTTTGGTTATGTAATGTTTACTTCATAAGATAATTTTCTAAGTTACAAATCCATTTTGATTTTTAATTTAAATAAAAAATATTTCTAATTGTTATGAGAAGGAAGGAAAAGAGCAAAAATAAAATTAGAATATTTTGGATTTTGTATATGCATTTTAAAAATTACTTAATTTTGACGTATATAAAACTTTAAATATTTTTTTAAAAATAAATCAATAATTTTTTACTGGTAGCATTATTAATTATTATTATCCCTTCAGCAGCTGAAAAACATTTAAAATATAACTTTTCAAAGGCTTTTCACAGATTAATTTTTCAATCTTTTGTTATTTGCTTAAATATTGGGAGGTATATTCTATCAAGTAATTTGTGGATGTAAATAGGCTCACTTCCTTCTGTAAATATATAATTTATTGACNTAAAAAGATCATAAATTTTTAAATAATAGAGTTGTTTCCTGGTTTGAATTATCTCTCATTTCCCAACAGTTAGAATTCTCCTTTACTTTAGTTCAATGTAAATAAAGACTCTTGTCAAAATAATTCTTTTAAAGAAGAATTCTGAAAACTATATGATACATAATTCATTAAATGGCAAACCTTCACCATAAACAAAATGTTACTGGAACTGCTGTCTGAGTTTTTCTATATTTTTCTTGGATGCCACATGTTTATAACAATATTGAGTTGTTCACTTTGATCTCTATTATTCTTTTCCCTTTTTTCTCTCTCTAACTTGTAAACTAAGATGAGTTCTGAAGAAAAGCATTTTTGAGCCACCAATATTTTGAATAAGGAAATTGAGTACCTGATGGCTGTGTTTCCTTTATTTTTTATCATGCTTAAATTTAAAATATAACTTTTCAAAGGCTTTTCACAGATTAATTTTTCAATCTTTTGTTATTTGCTTAAATATTGGGAGGTATATTCTATCAAGTAATTTGTGGATGTAAATAGGCTCACTTCCTTCTGTAAATATATAATTTATTGACATTTATGAGTTTGGGTTCTTTTAAAGGCTCTGATCAAAGATATATCTTCTCAAGAAAAACGACTCTTATTTATCAACTTATTAAAGTTGAACTATATACATACTTTTTACATTGGTTTAGTAAATTCCATTTTATATGTACACATATATGTATGTGTGAAAAAAGAATAGTTAATATTTATTAAAAATGTATTTTAAATATAGTAGGTGGAAAAATGTTTAATTAAAGCCAGAAAATTATGTAGGTATACATCCACTAATAATTTATTAACACATAATTTAAAATAAAACCGTTTTAATTAAAAATTATTATCCATTGTGTTTGCTGTTGCAAAATTTTGCATCACTGACTAACAAGAAATAGGACTATATCCACTTTCCAAAAATAGTATTGATCTGCATCATCTGTACCTTGTCTGAGCTCATGCTTCTTCGAATGACAGCCTTAGAAACAGCATAACAGCTTTTTTTTTTTTTTTTTTTTTTTTTTTTGCTGGAAGAAGGAAGAGCTCAAATAAACAAACAAGTTCTTGGTGATAATGCTTTTGACATAAAAATACCTAATTATATCAAAAATTGATATTTTTGAAGTTGGAAAAAAAAATTATCTTTTTGTTGTTACCCATTAATAATGCATTAGGCATATGGTATTGTAGTTACAATTATATTATTTTAAGGAAAATTATAGCTTTTTCTTTCCCTGTTCTTCAATGTAGCAATTTTCTTTCTTTTTAATAAGTCAAATGCTTTAAATGTATATCTATACTAAGTCCAGTCAATAAGATGAATGTGGAAGAATTTCACTTTCAGATTATGTAAATCTATTTTAAGTTAATTTCAAAAAATATATGACCAATCATTGCACTTTTAATAACATTTGAATCTGTTATATTTTTGCTATAATAATTAGTAAATTAAGTAAAAAGGACTCAACATTTTTATCTGTTTATCATAAAAATAGTTTATTTCAGAGCAAAAGTAAGTCAAGAATTCTCTCTATTTTGATTTCATTAAAAATAAGTAAGCCTGAGATTTTATTTTTCTAATTCTGTAAATATACCTTCTTTTTTTTTTAAATCCTTGAAATTTAATNAGAAAATTATTTTCACATATTCTAAATGTATTTATTATTAAAATTTGTCACGTAATTATATCAAAAAAGAAAAAAATAGATACTTCTTTATTATTGGGAATAATTATTTTCTGTAACAAGAATTGTTTCAATTCATTAAATTTTAATTGACAATTTATAACTGATTAGTTCGAAAATGGGATAAGTTACTGCAACTGAGCTTTTTATTTGTTTACACTTGTTTAATCGCATTTCATTACTTTTCTGCTTTTCTCTGTGATTATCATCTTCATTGTTATAAACTTAGTTGAGTGTATGTATTTTGCATGCATGTGATATTGTATAAGTTACAATAGGTTTACAAAATTGAAATGAATAATCACTGAAAAAGGAAAAATTAAAAGCTTATTTAAAATGAATCAAAATTTTAATAAATGCAAAGCTGCATGTATTCATGTAGAATTTTTGAAATAATGATCTTAAAAAATCTCACTGACATAGCTTTAGATTTCAATTGAACTAAAACTGACCTTTTCCAGTAGCTGGTTGGTTTGGTTCAAGACCATAACCCCACCANATTGTCTGCATTCTTTACTATAACAAGTGAAATATTTTTTGTGTGTAGAAAAAATGTTTAAAAATAAGTCAAATTATTTTATTCAGAATAAAAATGAACACATTAATTAAATTTAATTACCATTAAATAAAACATTTATTTTATCCTTCAATCTGAATAAAATTAATATATTTTTTTTTTAATGTTTCTATTTATTAGTACACTAAATAAAATGGTTTTATTCTTATCTTATTAATAATGTCATGCAGGAAAGAATAATTATAAGCTTTTCTGACAGCTGTTTATTTTAACAGGCTTGTGTTATAAGTAATGTTTTAGTTGTAGTGGTCATCAGTTCAATATGAAATTTGATAGATATATTTTTAAATGCTTAGACCTGAATTTTGCTTTTACTTGAATTTTTTTTTTTTTTTTAATTATAAAAAGATCATAAATTTTTAAATAATAGAGTTGTTTCCTGGTTTGAATTATCTCTCATTTCCCAACAGTTAGAATTCTCCTTAACTTTAGTTCAATGTAAATAAAGACTCTTGTCAAAATAATTCTTTTAAAGAAGAATTCTGAAAACTATATGATACATAATTCATTAAATGGCAAACCTTCACCATAAACAAAATGTTACTNATCTTTAATTTTTTTTGCAATTCAAATTAATTTATTTTTTATTAATATTTATGATCACTGCTATTGTAATTAATAAAAATAGTTTTAAAAGGCTAGGCTATATAACTTAACAAATGCTGTACAAACTAAACTTTTCTTACCTAATTTCATAAATAAATGTATACCATATTTAAAAAATCAATTGGAAATTATTTGAACATGTGAAAATTTTTCTGTTGAAGGAATATGTTGAGCTGCATAATTTGTTAAATCACTTCTTATATTTTATTTTTAATATAGACTGTGAATTTTAAAATATATCTTTTTAAGTTAAGAACTCAATTTTATTTTTACTTTTTGATATTAATAAAAAGGTGACTTTTTTTCTGTATTTATTATGTACATATTTAGAAAAGTAAATGTCTTATGTAAATATTTATAAATAAATCTTACTGTAAATTCTTAAATAATAATAAAAGGTTATTCTTTGATAAATGTGATTGTTCTGTATAAAATATTTTCTTTATAGTATTTTCAATTTATAGTGTAGGCTAAAAAATTAAAAATTCTATGTTGTTGTAAGTATTTGAAGTAAGTTTTGTTTGTCTGTTTCTTTTTTATTTTTTTCTTTCTTTTCTTATAGTTAATAAATCTATAATTTTTTGGCAAATTCTTAGAACTTGGCTGCATCATAATTATTTTTTATTGAAAGCAATTTTTACTCCCAACATGTACAAATGCATGCATGACATCAAAATTATCCGTAGAAATTAATCATAAGCCTATATCTTCTTGTATGATTATGATACCATTATAGGGAATTGCCACATTCTTCAAAATATCATCATTAACCAACAGTACACATTGTTATCACTTCTCTATGATGAGGAGTATTGCCTGAATATAAGAGTGAGGCTTATTCCATTAGTTAGGTAGCATGAATGACACAAGATACTGTGGCTTGTGAAATCCTTCAGTGATGGGCTTGAATTACCTGATTAATATTTAAAAATAACCTTTATTAAAAAACCTTGATGAAAACTACTTTTAGTATAGTTTTATATCATGTTAATCTTCTTTTTTTTGTTTCCCTTTATTAAAAAATCGTCATTTTTATTCATATGCCTATCATTGCATTCTTCATGAGTAAATTTAATTAGTGCTATAGATTTATTTTTATTTTGCACTAAAGTAATGGAGATCAATCCACTAAACACTGATTTTGTATAAGTATTATTAAAAGACAAGTTCAATCTTAAGTAGTAGGAATTTGGTTTGTCATTTTTTGCTATCTCTACTTTTTTTAAATGGTTCACATGTTATAAAATGTTTACTGATGTTTTTTTTTTCTCTTCAACAATCCCCAATTTCTGCGAGTCAAATTTTGTCCTCTTTATGCCTTTTGAAGGGTGGCATGGTCAAGGATATTGCTCTACTTCTTAAAGTAATCCTATAATCTCTTGTTTGGATGGAAATCATGACCTTGGTTTTGGCAGGCTACCATCCAATCTAAAAGCATGAAAATATTAAGAAATAATTACTTGACTGCTCCTGTAAAAAAATATATTTGTTATTTTTTCTTAATACCTCATGTTAATCCCCTCTTCTGTAAAATAATGTTAAATCTTTTGCTTTTTGATGTTGTTAAAATTATATCATTTAAAGGCTTAATTAAATTTATTTTTCCATTATTTACATCTCATACCTTTTAATATTAATTTAAATCAGTCAATTCTGCCTTAAATATATTTATTGGTCTATAGGAATGAATATATTTAGGCTTTATTTATTGCCAAGGGTGGATTTTAATTGTGGCCTTGTTCCATTCAGTTTTCATTAAGAAACAATTGACAAATCAGTATGAATTTACCACTGCTAAAAAATGTACTTACTCATAATACTCATAAATTTTTTTTTGTTTTAAAAATAAATTTATAGTAAAATTTAACAACCATATTTTTTAGGTAGACAACATTTAATCGTAGTCATTTACTCGTCCATGATAATTGAGCAACTTGCTTATGACTGATAAGGATTAAGGGGGAGAATAAAGGTTTTTAAACTGCCTTCAAAGATAAGTCCTGGGGCTCTTGAATTTTAAATTAATAACAATAAATTAGTTGTTCCACAATGATCATTGTTCTTAACTAGTCTTCAAATTAAATTATATTAATCATTTTCTGACTAAACATCATTATATGGACTGTGAAACTGCAAAATTTAATTTTAAAAATTATTAAATTTACTACAAAAGCCCCTTTTTAAGTAAAGTTTTTCCATCAGAGACATTGATTTTTTATATTTTATTTTGTTAATATTGAATTAGGATACATCAACAACATGTATTTGCCTCATTGGCAAATGAGGAATTATAATTTTATATTTGACGAAATGTAACATCAGTAATATAAACAGAAAATCCTATTGGTTAGTTCTTTTTCCTCACAATATTTTTTATAGGTAAAGTTTTAGTTATTTACGTCAACTTTTTCTTTTTTCATATTTTAATAACAAAAATTAGAGGTATAATTTCTTTCTTTTTTTTCCCCCTTTTACGGCATTCCTGCTTCAAGCCTGAAATTATCTGAATTCATTAGTTTTAAAATTTTACAAGTTGTAAGTAAAAATATCAAAGAATAATTGTCCTTGATTAATTTTCTTTAAATTACAGAAATTCTCTTCTGTGATCTTGTTTTATCAACAAATTTCATAAAAGTGTGGAGATTTAATTAAATTCATCTTACTGTGCTTTATATTAATGAATGCTAACAAAATAATACTATTCCTTTTCACTTGTTCACATTCTACTGCTCAATTAATTCATGAATCACTTTGAAAATATATGAACAAGGAGGATTTGTTATCTGAATTTCTATGCCAGAAAAGTCCTACATTATTAATGCTAGAAATTGATATACTTACAAACAAGCAAGAACTTGAGTTAAATAAATCTTTGATCTTTAATTTTTTTTGCAATTCAAATTAATTTATTTTTTATTAATATTTATGATCACTGCTATTGTAATTAATAAAAATAGTTTTAAAAGGCTAGGCTATATAACTTAACAAATGCTGTACAAACTAAACTTTTCTTACCTAATTTCATAAATAAATGTATACCATATTTAAAAAATCAATTGGAAATTATTTGAACATGTGAAAATTTTTCTGTTGAAGGAATATGTTGAGCTGCATAATTTGTTAAATCATAAATTCACTTCTGATTTCATTGATCATGAATAACATACCATGGCCATGTTAAAAGCAACCATTCGTTACTTTAATTCTCCAACCATCCTCATCACATGATTTTTAAATGTTTTATTTAACCTCCCTTTTTACCATTTAGTCATGGAGAGAGGGGCTATCTTTAGATAGTTACCCTATTCTAAACACCCATAGCATTTATTTTTTTATGAAAGCTTGCCAAGGGTTGGACTCGAACCCACAGTGCCAGGATGTAGAGACCCGAATAGATCCTCTAAGCTACTTCAATGCGTCTAATATAATCTTAGTATTCTAAATTTTTATTTTAGACAATTTGTAAACAATAAAGCATGCATGTTTAGTTCATAAAAAATGATAGTATTTAAACTAAAATGATAGTTAAAATAAACTATAATAAAATATTATAATTATTTTATTTTCCTTAAGTATGTGGATTTTGTTTATTTATAAGAACTCATTTTGATGCCTTCATAAATAACTCAAGTTCTAAGAATTATTTTCCTAATATATCCATGCTCCAAGTACACTTTTTTTCAGTTTATTATGTTACTTTATTGCACTTATGTGGTTAAAAAGCTACAGAATTCAAACTTTAAAAAAAAATTTAAAAATTGAGTTTTTTGCTATTTTTTAAAATTTTTGTTTAACCAAACAATATAATTTAAACTATATTCAGACTCATAAAATTGTTTTTATTCTTATGCTTGAATATATATTCCATTTTTTTTTATAATCCACCACAGCCAATAGTTTCTTTTTTCTTTTTTTTTTAAGCACTTCAATGATTTTTTACCCCCTATTTTCTTGTTTATGTAAGCATGTATTTTTATTTTCAAAAGATGAAGTATATTGCTGTGATATTTGATTAGTTAATGATGCATTATTCTGTAAAATATAAATACTAATTATTATTAAAGCCATGACAAAAAAAAAAAAAAAGTGTTGTTATTTATACTTGCCCTTCCTTTAGTCTTAAGTGATCAAGGTTGTCATTGCTCATTAGATTTTAAGTAGATGCATAAATTTTGTTCTTTTTTCAAACTGTTGGATAGTTTTAATAATGGCTAAAGTTGCTTTAGGGGGAGGAGAGTTAATGACCCAAAATTTAATTTGTTTATTATAAGCATTACAAATATATAAAAACTTATTAAACAAAGTATATGTAAAATGTAATTTTATAATATAAAATTTGCAAATTTAAAAAAAAAAAAAACTTTGTTTTAAAAACACATGTTAAGAAAGTAATTTTGAGTGTTAGCGAGTCCTTTTATTTTTATAAATATTGGAACCTAATTTGTTATTTGGGCTTTTTATTGTAAACCCTTAAAATGATTCATTTATAGTTTACATCAGATGTAGGAAAGGGAGACATTTTAGAGAGGGAAAATTATCATTTTAATATCTGTTGTTGTTTGAATTAGGAAAACATTTTATGAAAAACATCATTTAAGGAACAATTTATGAATGTAACTAAGATGGGTGAGCTCCACTCTTCCCAGACAATCAAGAGCAAAGCTTAGAGATCATACCTTGTTTATCCATTGCTCTCTCTGGCTTTTAAATGTAATTTTGTCATTTACTCTTATTTATATGCATTTTAAATGAAACTTGAGAAGGTTGCTCAAATTACTCAGCTACTGCATGACTGACTTTCTGGCTTACAAATAAGCATACTTTATGGTTAGGTAAAGATCTTGAATCATCCCTCATTTGAGGGGAAAGAATAAATTTGGAAATAAATTATTTTTTTAAAGAAATTTTGTTTTTATTTATAATCGTGAACCTTCAGGATCTCTGATTCATTGAACTAGATAAACTAAAATGAAAATTAATTTACGGCAAGACATGCTTTTAAATATCTGTAAATTTAGAAAACCCAAACATTTAAAATTGTATAGCATAGGAGGGATTATCAAAAAGTAAGGTGTCTTCAAATTTCGCGGGCTACGTTTGTTTGATCTTCAAATTTTTTTTATTTTGTTGGTACACTTGTCTTAAACATCTGTGAAAAGCATTTTTTGTTTGTGGGTAGAATTAAAGACTTAAGTGTTTTTCGTCTCCGCTATTTTCTATTGTCGAGAAACATGGATCAAAGAGTTTGCAAATTTTGCGTAAATAATGGAATCGAATGCGCTAAAACTCTTGAAATGTTGACAGTGATATATGGTGAGTCTACTTATGCTGTGTAAACTCTTCCGAGAAGGCCATGAAGAAACCAATGGCGAACCTTGCTCTGGACGTCCAGGGACGGCATCAACTGACGAGATTGTTGAAGAAGTGAAGAGAAAAGTGGTGAGGAATCTTTTAATTAACACTTTTAAATTAGATAATATTGGCATCTTATTTAGTGCGTGCCAAGCAATTTCAAGGGATGTTTTAGGCATGAGACTTGTGTCAGTGAAGTTTGTACCCCACCCCTATTGCTAAATTAGTACCAAAAGTTATCATGTCAGGCACAGGATTCAGCCTCCTGATTTTTTCCCTCCTGATCCCGGAACCCATTACAGGACAGCGTTTTGCAACAATTGAGGACGTTAAGATCGCATCGGTGAAGGCTACACCAAAAAGTGCTTATTAAAAGTTCTTTGAAGTGTACAAAATAAATATTTTGATTTATTAAGTAAGGTAGTCACTTTACTTTTTGATCCCAACTCGTACTTGGTGTATTCAATGGGAATTTTCAATGCTTAAAAATTAAAATGCTGGAAATTTTTTTTACCAATATTAATTTTAATGGGATATCGCACAAAAAGTAAAAACTGTCTAGCTAAAAGGCAGAAGGTTTCGAGATGTTTTTACCGACAAAAGAAATGGAGGAATGATTACAGACTTAGAACTTTAAAATCTTGTGGATAAGTATACAATTTTTTTCTTATTGCTAATTTTGTTTTTATTATCACATTCCAGAATATTCCTTTTTTAGTAAATTTTAAGTNTGCTGTAAGTTGGGGTTAACTCTTTATTAAACACTGTGGATATAAAACTATTTTGATTCCTTTAGAGTTTAGGTAATGAACTTAAAAAAAGGAAGTATGATCCCTATAATGATAAAACATAAAAATAATTTGTTTTAATAAATTTTATTGTAAGTTTAAGTACCAGATTCTTTTTTTTTTAAAGCAGATTACACTCATGCTATTTATGTTGTGACATTTGGAAACTTTTAAAATCTCCAATTTTACTTAGCAAAATCTTTAAAAACTGACACACAGGAGCTGTGAAGTATTAGCATATTTCCTATGATTCATTGAATATTGGTATAAATAAGAATAAATTAAGAAGTTTAATTTACAAGCCAAAGAGGATAATGAAAGTTAAAGTCAAAACTTGTTCTAAATTGGTTGGTATGGAAGAGTGGGGGTGGCATTCACCCATTATAGTTACATTTGAAAATATCTTCCTCAACCAGCGTTTTTCGTTTTAAAAAAAACTTTACTGGACATAATCATTAAAAATTATATTTTGCATCTAAGTACAAATGCA
>KZ808173.1:263735-276555 GCA_000696205.2 Oncopeltus fasciatus | reverse complement strand
TTTTTAATTATTTTATTTATCTAAATGCTTATAAATACTTTATTTTAAAGAAGGAATAAGGATTAGTAATATAATCAATATAATTTGTACGATACCCAATTATTTTTAATAGCTGTATTCAATTAAACTGTATTTAATTTTTTTAAATTTTTTTTTTTTTTTTTTGGATGAACCTTGACCGAACAAATTCTCTATTAATAATATCCACGGTCAAAAACTTTCCATTTGAATTTTATAACTCAGAACTTCTAATCAAATCACACATAGCTGTTCACTCACAGGTTTGGTTAAGCTTATAAAGCAGTAAATTATTTGAAGATGGGTATTTTGTTACTGACGGTAGGTCTTATTAATATTTTGGTATAATGGAAGGCGATGTTCATTGTCTGTGGAAATTCTCCGACCTACTGGAGTGACCAATAAACAACAAAGCATAATTTTAAAATGAATACTTTTTTTTTTTTTCAAAATGAAATATAGTAAAGAACGTTTCTTACTAATTTTTATGCTGGGGTGGAGGTTATTTTCTAAGTAAAATTTAAATTTAAATAAATGTCTAGTTCCACATAATTTTTTTTAAATATTATTTTATGTCTTTCGATGTGCCATCATCTTTAGTAACTGCTTCGTCAGAACTCGGGTTTCTCCCAACAAGACTAGTCGCCTAGGCCAGTCGGTGGAAGAAGCCCGAGCTGAGGCAAAGCAGTTCCTGAAGATGATGTGACATCGAAAGACCTCGTATAATGATTATAAAAATACATATGTTGAGTTAGACTTTTATTTCAACTTAAAGATTACAAAAAGTACACGTCTCGTTCAACCGGTTTTTTTTGAACGTCCTTTTCAAAGATAAAAACATTCTGGGAGATATACATTAATAGATAACAATTTTTAGTGCAAGGGAACAGAATAAAACATCTATCATCTAATTATGTTCCCTTGCACTAAATAATTGTTAAAATTTACGTGGGATTAAATACCACATAAAATTAATATTTATAATATTAAAATTTAAAAGTAAATAACGAGAGTCATGTAAACAGCTTGACAATGTCAGGTCCTCCGAGCATAAGACGATATATTCGTTTACCTCGGAGGTTAGACTTTCAACACTAGTGCGGGAATTTGATAACTTATCAGACTTGTCCTGGTAGCATAATTGGTGAGTGCACCGGCCCGGATAGCAGGAGATCCATGTTTGAGTCCCGGCTGTTAGACTGTTAGATGTTTTATTACCTTCCCTTGCACTAAAAAATTGTTAAAATTAACGTGGGATTAAATACAACAAAAAATAATATTTATTAATAGATAATGTTCAAATGGGGAGTTATTTTTTTATTTTTTTAGTAGTAGTANTATTAATTTATTAGTGCCTAGCATAAATGGTGAGCATTTGAAGTTTTTCTTTAAATATGAATGCTTATATTCCGCCATGATTTTCCTTAAAACTTGCAGCTAGCACTGATAGGATCACGCTAAACAACCAAAAAAAAAATGGTAAAATTTCATTTTTTACTATTTTTTTAAAACATGTAATGCTTATGTTGTATTTTCAGAAAAATAGTTTAATTCAAGCAAAGATCAGTAAACAGACCCTTAACAAAGCTCATGTATCTCCCTATTGTAAAATATATGAAGCATTTTATACTTGCCTACATTACTCATTTTATGAATACCTTAAATAATAAATTCCAAAAATCTTATAATAATAAATACATTGTACTTAAAATGTACTTTACAAATAAATTTCACATTACTAATAAAAGTTAACATGTCTCTATAAATAACATATAACATAATATCAATTAAACCATCACATAAAGGTATTTCACCTTAATAAAATCATTCAAACTTAATTATAAATGTAAAAAAGTGCATTATCACAAGGGAATAAGGGCGGACATTATTGGAATACATACATTAAAGTGTTAATGTCTTTTACAAAATGTAAACTAAAACAAAACACTTAAAAATTAGCTTATTATTATATAAATTAAATAATTAGAAATTATATTTAATAGCATCAGACACAAAAATGGTTTCCCTATATTGTCTCAGTAGCACACTTAAACTATAAAAAAATACGACTTAAATTTAAATATTTGTCATTAACTAAGTTTAAAAAAGTAAATTTGTCAATTTTTATCACATAGCGTGATATTAAAAAAGTAACCATCAATAATATTTTTTATTATAAATGTACTTCTATTATTATTTGCATGACAAATATAAATGTCCAGTAAATTAACTTAATACCCAAAATATACTAGTGTAAATAAAACGTCTGAATTCAAAAGAAAATTTTGTTAATTAAAACATGCTTACAAACATGCAATATATATTCGTGGAACCTTCAATAAATTGTATGTATTAATAATGATTAATCTTAAGATGCTTATATAAATAATTCTAATTCAAATTTTATATAATTTTCAATAAATCTAATATGACGTTTTTAAATATTGGTCCCTTTATTTATGCCCATTCTCAACCGACTGATAAGTCATTAACGAAAGCATTTTCCAGGTAAAGGTATTATCAATATAAAGGTTTTGTAAAAGGTGTAGTAATTAGTTTGGAAGTTATTTTTTTATATTGATGAATTAATTTTGCCTCAGTAAAAAGATAGCAAGGTAGTTGCACAGAAAAATCGATCACCATAAAATTCTCTTAAGCATTCGACAGATTTCCTTGGCTAGCTGACTGATTGCATTCGTTGCATACGAGTCGGTACGTGCTCAGACTGAAAGGCATCAAACTATCTGTCCGTCAAAAATAGAACACTAACTGGCATTATGCTCAAGGCGAGGTCTTCTCCTACGTCGAAGGACCTGTGGTAAATACTCCGTAAAATCCTGAAAGCCCCTGGGAGTCCGTCACGCATGAGATGTGTGAAGTACGCAGATTTCTCACGTTTCTCTAAAGATACTCATAGGTAAGCAATAGGGTGAACCCTGGATATATGTAAGGGAAGAGTGCGGGAAACATTCAACTATATGTGTGTATATATATATATANTGTGTCACCGAACTCTTGGATTCGGAAGTGCCAAGTTGTACCACTTGGAGGAACTGAACTCTCAAGCACTAACTAATAAGGTCAGCTTTGTATCACAAATATCCCATAGCACTTGCTGATTAGGATGAGTTGGGTACTATCTCGCGAGGCAAGGCAATCTGTACTCACCTATGAGTAGCTGGAGTTTATGGAGCTCTGTGTCACCGAACTCTTGGATTCGGAAGTGCCAAGTTGTACCACTTGGAGGAACTGAACTCTCAAGCACTAACTAATAAGGTCAGCTTTGTATCACAAATATCCCATAGCACTTGCTGATTAGGATGAGTTGGGTACTATCTCGCGAGGCAAGGCAATCTGTACTCACCTATGAGTAGCTGGAGTTTATGGAGCTCTGTGTCACCGAACTCTTGGATTCGGAAGTGCCAAGTTGTACCACTTGGAGGAACTGAACTCTCAAGCACTAACTAATAAGGTCAGCTTTGTATCACAAATATCCCATAGCACTTGCTGATTAGGATGAGTTGGGTACTATCTCGCGAGGCAAGGCAATCTGTACTCACCTATGAGTAGCTGGAGTTTATGGAGCTCTGTGTCACCGAACTCTTGGATTCGGAAGTGCCAAGTTGTACCACTTGGAGGAACTGAACTCTCAAGCACTAACTAATAAGGTCAGCTTTGTATCACAAATATCCCATAGCACTTGCTGATTAGGATGAGTTGGGTACTATCTCGCGAGGCAAGGCAATCTGTACTCACCTATGAGTAGCTGGAGTTTATGGAGCTCTGTGTCACCGAACTCTTGGATTCGGAAGTGCCAAGTTGTACCACTTGGAGGAACTGAACTCTCAAGCACTAACTAATAAGGTCAGCTTTGTATCACAAATATCCCATAGCACTTGCTGATTAGGATGAGTTGGGTACTATCTCGCGAGGCAAGGCAATCTGTACTCACCTATGAGTAGCTGGAGTTTATGGAGCTCTGTGTCACCGAACTCTTGGATTCGGAAGTGCCAAGTTGTACCACTTGGAGGAACTGAACTCTCAAGCACTAACTAATAAGGTCAGCTTTGTATCACAAATATCCCATAGCACTTGCTGATTAGGATGAGTTGGGTACTATCTCGCGAGGCAAGGCAATCTGTACTCACCTATGAGTAGCTGGAGTTTATGGAGCTCTGTGTCACCGAACTCTTGGATTCGGAAGTGCCAAGTTGTACCACTTGGAGGAACTGAACTCTCAAGCACTAACTAATAAGGTCAGCTTTGTATCACAAATATCCCATAGCACTTGCTGATTAGGATGAGTTGGGTACTATCTCGCGAGGCAAGGCAATCTGTACTCACCTATGAGTAGCTGGAGTTTATGGAGCTCTGTGTCACCGAACTCTTGGATTCGGAAGTGCCAAGTTGTACCACTTGGAGGAACTGAACTCTCAAGCACTAACTAATAAGGTCAGCTTTGTATCACAAATATCCCATAGCACTTGCTGATTAGGATGAGTTGGGTACTATCTCGCGAGGCAAGGCAATCTGTACTCACCTATGAGTAGCTGGAGTTTATGGAGCTCTGTGTCACCGAACTCTTGGATTCGGAAGTGCCAAGTTGTACCACTTGGAGGAACTGAACTCTCAAGCACTAACTAATAAGGTCAGCTTTGTATCACAAATATCCCATAGCACTTGCTGATTAGGATGAGTTGGGTACTATCTCGCGAGGCAAGGCAATCTGTACTCACCTATGAGTAGCTGGAGTTTATGGAGCTCTGTGTCACCGAACTCTTGGATTCGGAAGTGCCAAGTTGTACCACTTGGAGGAACTGAACTCTCAAGCACTAACTAATAAGGTCAGCTTTGTATCACAAATATCCCATAGCACTTGCTGATTAGGATGAGTTGGGTACTATCTCGCGAGGCAAGGCAATCTGTACTCACCTATGAGTAGCTGGAGTTTATGGAGCTCTGTGTCACCGAACTCTTGGATTCGGAAGTGCCAAGTTGTACCACTTGGAGGAACTGAACTCTCAAGCACTAACTAATAAGGTCAGCTTTGTATCACAAATATCCCATAGCACTTGCTGATTAGGATGAGTTGGGTACTATCTCGCGAGGCAAGGCAATCTGTACTCACCTATGAGTAGCTGGAGTTTATGGAGCTCTGTGTCACCGAACTCTTGGATTCGGAAGTGCCAAGTTGTACCACTTGGAGGAACTGAACTCTCAAGCACTAACTAATAAGGTCAGCTTTGTATCACAAATATCCCATAGCACTTGCTGATTAGGATGAGTTGGGTACTATCTCGCGAGGCAAGGCAATCTGTACTCACCTATGAGTAGCTGGAGTTTATGGAGCTCTGTGTCACCGAACTCTTGGATTCGGAAGTGCCAAGTTGTACCACTTGGAGGAACTGAACTCTCAAGCACTAACTAATAAGGTCAGCTTTGTATCACAAATATCCCATAGCACTTGCTGATTAGGATGAGTTGGGTACTATCTCGCGAGGCAAGGCAATCTGTACTCACCTATGAGTAGCTGGAGTTTATGGAGCTCTGTGTCACCGAACTCTTGGATTCGGAAGTGCCAAGTTGTACCACTTGGAGGAACTGAACTCTCAAGCACTAACTAATAAGGTCAGCTTTGTATCACAAATATCCCATAGCACTTGCTGATTAGGATGAGTTGGGTACTATCTCGCGAGGCAAGGCAATCTGTACTCACCTATGAGTAGCTGGAGTTTATGGAGCTCTGTGTCACCGAACTCTTGGATTCGGAAGTGCCAAGTTGTACCACTTGGAGGAACTGAACTCTCAAGCACTAACTAATAAGGTCAGCTTTGTATCACAAATATCCCATAGCACTTGCTGATTAGGATGAGTTGGGTACTATCTCGCGAGGCAAGGCAATCTGTACTCACCTATGAGTAGCTGGAGTTTATGGAGCTCTGTGTCACCGAACTCTTGGATTCGGAAGTGCCAAGTTGTACCACTTGGAGGAACTGAACTCTCAAGCACTAACTAATAAGGTCAGCTTTGTATCACAAATATCCCATAGCACTTGCTGATTAGGATGAGTTGGGTACTATCTCGCGAGGCAAGGCAATCTGTACTCACCTATGAGTAGCTGGAGTTTATGGAGCTCTGTGTCACCGAACTCTTGGATTCGGAAGTGCCAAGTTGTACCACTTGGAGGAACTGAACTCTCAAGCACTAACTAATAAGGTCAGCTTTGTATCACAAATATCCCATAGCACTTGCTGATTAGGATGAGTTGGGTACTATCTCGCGAGGCAAGGCAATCTGTACTCACCTATGAGTAGCTGGAGTTTATGGAGCTCTGTGTCACCGAACTCTTGGATTCGGAAGTGCCAAGTTGTACCACTTGGAGGAACTGAACTCTCAAGCACTAACTAATAAGGTCAGCTTTGTATCACAAATATCCCATAGCACTTGCTGATTAGGATGAGTTGGGTACTATCTCGCGAGGCAAGGCAATCTGTACTCACCTATGAGTAGCTGGAGTTTATGGAGCTCTGTGTCACCGAACTCTTGGATTCGGAAGTGCCAAGTTGTACCACTTGGAGGAACTGAACTCTCAAGCACTAACTAATAAGGTCAGCTTTGTATCACAAATATCCCATAGCACTTGCTGATTAGGATGAGTTGGGTACTATCTCGCGAGGCAAGGCAATCTGTACTCACCTATGAGTAGCTGGAGTTTATGGAGCTCTGTGTCACCGAACTCTTGGATTCGGAAGTGCCAAGTTGTACCACTTGGAGGAACTGAACTCTCAAGCACTAACTAATAAGGTCAGCTTTGTATCACAAATATCCCATAGCACTTGCTGATTAGGATGAGTTGGGTACTATCTCGCGAGGCAAGGCAATCTGTACTCACCTATGAGTAGCTGGAGTTTATGGAGCTCTGTGTCACCGAACTCTTGGATTCGGAAGTGCCAAGTTGTACCACTTGGAGGAACTGAACTCTCAAGCACTAACTAATAAGGTCAGCTTTGTATCACAAATATCCCATAGCACTTGCTGATTAGGATGAGTTGGGTACTATCTCGCGAGGCAAGGCAATCTGTACTCACCTATGAGTAGCTGGAGTTTATGGAGCTCTGTGTCACCGAACTCTTGGATTCGGAAGTGCCAAGTTGTACCACTTGGAGGAACTGAACTCTCAAGCACTAACTAATAAGGTCAGCTTTGTATCACAAATATCCCATAGCACTTGCTGATTAGGATGAGTTGGGTACTATCTCGCGAGGCAAGGCAATCTGTACTCACCTATGAGTAGCTGGAGTTTATGGAGCTCTGTGTCACCGAACTCTTGGATTCGGAAGTGCCAAGTTGTACCACTTGGAGGAACTGAACTCTCAAGCACTAACTAATAAGGTCAGCTTTGTATCACAAATATCCCATAGCACTTGCTGATTAGGATGAGTTGGGTACTATCTCGCGAGGCAAGGCAATCTGTACTCACCTATGAGTAGCTGGAGTTTATGGAGCTCTGTGTCACCGAACTCTTGGATTCGGAAGTGCCAAGTTGTACCACTTGGAGGAACTGAACTCTCAAGCACTAACTAATAAGGTCAGCTTTGTATCACAAATATCCCATAGCACTTGCTGATTAGGATGAGTTGGGTACTATCTCGCGAGGCAAGGCAATCTGTACTCACCTATGAGTAGCTGGAGTTTATGGAGCTCTGTGTCACCGAACTCTTGGATTCGGAAGTGCCAAGTTGTACCACTTGGAGGAACTGAACTCTCAAGCACTAACTAATAAGGTCAGCTTTGTATCACAAATATCCCATAGCACTTGCTGATTAGGATGAGTTGGGTACTATCTCGCGAGGCAAGGCAATCTGTACTCACCTATGAGTAGCTGGAGTTTATGGAGCTCTGTGTCACCGAACTCTTGGATTCGGAAGTGCCAAGTTGTACCACTTGGAGGAACTGAACTCTCAAGCACTAACTAATAAGGTCAGCTTTGTATCACAAATATCCCATAGCACTTGCTGATTAGGATGAGTTGGGTACTATCTCGCGAGGCAAGGCAATCTGTACTCACCTATGAGTAGCTGGAGTTTATGGAGCTCTGTGTCACCGAACTCTTGGATTCGGAAGTGCCAAGTTGTACCACTTGGAGGAACTGAACTCTCAAGCACTAACTAATAAGGTCAGCTTTGTATCACAAATATCCCATAGCACTTGCTGATTAGGATGAGTTGGGTACTATCTCGCGAGGCAAGGCAATCTGTACTCACCTATGAGTAGCTGGAGTTTATGGAGCTCTGTGTCACCGAACTCTTGGATTCGGAAGTGCCAAGTTGTACCACTTGGAGGAACTGAACTCTCAAGCACTAACTAATAAGGTCAGCTTTGTATCACAAATATCCCATAGCACTTGCTGATTAGGATGAGTTGGGTACTATCTCGCGAGGCAAGGCAATCTGTACTCACCTATGAGTAGCTGGAGTTTATGGAGCTCTGTGTCACCGAACTCTTGGATTCGGAAGTGCCAAGTTGTACCACTTGGAGGAACTGAACTCTCAAGCACTAACTAATAAGGTCAGCTTTGTATCACAAATATCCCATAGCACTTGCTGATTAGGATGAGTTGGGTACTATCTCGCGAGGCAAGGCAATCTGTACTCACCTATGAGTAGCTGGAGTTTATGGAGCTCTGTGTCACCGAACTCTTGGATTCGGAAGTGCCAAGTTGTACCACTTGGAGGAACTGAACTCTCAAGCACTAACTAATAAGGTCAGCTTTGTATCACAAATATCCCATAGCACTTGCTGATTAGGATGAGTTGGGTACTATCTCGCGAGGCAAGGCAATCTGTACTCACCTATGAGTAGCTGGAGTTTATGGAGCTCTGTGTCACCGAACTCTTGGATTCGGAAGTGCCAAGTTGTACCACTTGGAGGAACTGAACTCTCAAGCACTAACTAATAAGGTCAGCTTTGTATCACAAATATCCCATAGCACTTGCTGATTAGGATGAGTTGGGTACTATCTCGCGAGGCAAGGCAATCTGTACTCACCTATGAGTAGCTGGAGTTTATGGAGCTCTGTGTCACCGAACTCTTGGATTCGGAAGTGCCAAGTTGTACCACTTGGAGGAACTGAACTCTCAAGCACTAACTAATAAGGTCAGCTTTGTATCACAAATATCCCATAGCACTTGCTGATTAGGATGAGTTGGGTACTATCTCGCGAGGCAAGGCAATCTGTACTCACCTATGAGTAGCTGGAGTTTATGGAGCTCTGTGTCACCGAACTCTTGGATTCGGAAGTGCCAAGTTGTACCACTTGGAGGAACTGAACTCTCAAGCACTAACTAATAAGGTCAGCTTTGTATCACAAATATCCCATAGCACTTGCTGATTAGGATGAGTTGGGTACTATCTCGCGAGGCAAGGCAATCTGTACTCACCTATGAGTAGCTGGAGTTTATGGAGCTCTGTGTCACCGAACTCTTGGATTCGGAAGTGCCAAGTTGTACCACTTGGAGGAACTGAACTCTCAAGCACTAACTAATAAGGTCAGCTTTGTATCACAAATATCCCATAGCACTTGCTGATTAGGATGAGTTGGGTACTATCTCGCGAGGCAAGGCAATCTGTACTCACCTATGAGTAGCTGGAGTTTATGGAGCTCTGTGTCACCGAACTCTTGGATTCGGAAGTGCCAAGTTGTACCACTTGGAGGAACTGAACTCTCAAGCACTAACTAATAAGGTCAGCTTTGTATCACAAATATCCCATAGCACTTGCTGATTAGGATGAGTTGGGTACTATCTCGCGAGGCAAGGCAATCTGTACTCACCTATGAGTAGCTGGAGTTTATGGAGCTCTGTGTCACCGAACTCTTGGATTCGGAAGTGCCAAGTTGTACCACTTGGAGAAGCAGGACATGCACGGCCTTATATCGCTCACTGATTAGAAGGAGCTAAGTTCTATCCCACAAGACAGAGCAGCACGTCACACAATGCCTCTGCTTTAGTACCACTTAGAGTAGCTGGAGTTTATGGAGCTCTGTGTCACCGAACTCTATCACCTGGTGATTAGGAAGGCCTAGAATCTAGAGGCCTAGCTAAGGCGTCCTGAAAAGATTCTCTAGACTAAGCAGGCGTTTCTTTAAGTCTTAAATGAAATATACGAAATCTGTATAATTTAATCAGTTCCTGCGTGATTTTTTTTTTTTTTTTTTTATGATAGGGTGTAAAATAGGGTCTATAATAAGACTCTCATACCTTCTATTCTCTGTCTTCATTGATTTCTGCACACCATCTTCTGTTGGCGAGCGCTTTCGGACATTGTCCATCCTCGTGGCCGAATACATGTGTTCACTGTCACTGTCTGTATTCAACTCTTTGAGTTATAGTTATACCTATGTTAGTATACCTATGTTATAGTTATACTTATTGTTAGTTGGTTATACCTATGGGTTAGTTAGTTAGTTATTGTTATTTAGTTATAGTTATACCTATGTTAGTATACCTATGTTTTAGTTATACCTATGGTTAGTTAGTTAGTTATTGTTATTTAGTTATAGTTATACCTATGTTAGTATACCTATGTTTTAGTTATACCTATGGTTAGTTAGTTATAGTTATACCTATGGTTAGTTAGTTATAGTTATACCTATGTTATAGTTAGTTAGCTATACTTACGTTATAGTTAGTTATAGTTACACCTATGTTAGTCAGTTATACCTATGGTTAATTATATCTATGCTATGCCTAGGGTTCGTTAGTTATACCTATAGGTTAGTTAGTTATACCTATAGATTAGTTAGTTATTAATTATACCAAAGCGCACTTAGAGAAATTTAAAATTTAAGAAAAAGTTAAATTATAAAAATCAAATACTTATTAATAAAATAATAATGTGAAACTGTCATATAGGAATAATCAAAGCAGACTGTTAACTCTACAAACTTGCCAATCTATAGCTGCAGACCACCTACTGTTGTCGGGAGTTCAAAGAGAGATTTATTGTAATTACTGATAAAGTGCATTTCCTGAGTGTTCACTAGTTAGGGAAATCCTTATTAATGTACTTTTCATAGTCATTAACAATATTTTCAAGAAAATGGCGAAATTTGCTTTTCTTCAGTTAATGTAAATAGAACGTTGTAGTGATAGCTTACGCGTTTTACCTCTTTAAAATGAATACCCTGGATATATGAGTGACGGATACCAGTAATAAAAATATAATTAATAAATAATTTTAAGATTGTCGCCGATTAAATCTTCATAAAAAAAAATCTAGCGGTGTCAGATAGGGAGACCTCGCTGGCCGAGAAATTGGTCCACCCCGGCCTATCCATCTGTAGTTAAACATCCTGCTAACAGCTCTTCTTGCTTGCTGCGAATAATGCGCAGGACATACGTCTTCCTTGAACCACACCTAAGAAGGAGTAAATCTTCAAGAATCTGTGGGAGTAGCTCTTTCATGAATCATTGAATAATCAGCTCCGTTGAGTGGCTCATTAAGAATGTAAAGCCCAATTATTATGAATGCCAGCGCATGGTCACATTCACTGACCAACGATGTGCTCTAGCGCGTCCAATGGTGGTCAACGTTAGACCATTAGTGGCAATTATATCTATACAGGCGTCCATCACTCGCAATCGTAGAAGAAATGCCTGTTCCAAAAATCATCTCGTCATTCCAATTGCAGAACTCCTGCCTACGCTTCCTGTCATGCACAGATAAAGATCGGCAGAGACGGATATGGTCGGGATGATATCTTCCTTGCTTCAGGACATGGTGAACTTTTCCTGCAGAGAGTTCGTCCTGGACTTTCCTGGAAAGGATTTTCCATTCATCAATCAGTAACATCTCAAATATTTACATATTCCCCATAATGAAATACAGCTATTCACATTACTTCCTCAAAGTGATTATTGACAAATTTTAGTTGTTCTTAAACAATCCTACTTTGGAAAAGCTAAAAATGTGACCTTTCAAAAATTATACATATATATTTTCTCAATTAAAAATTTTTAAAATAAAGAAATCTAAAGTGGCATCGAAGCTTATTTTTGCAAAGCTTTATAATAGTTATCAAGTTATTTATTAATCATTATTTTGAAAATCAGTCAACGGGGAGGAGAGTAGGAGGTTAAAGGAGACTTAAATTGAAAAATCATCAATATCTTCATTATTGTAAGAGACATGAAAAAAATTATGGAAAATTTTTGTGTAATATAAATTGATACTATTGATCCATAATTATGAAAAAATATAAACGAAATAATTAACCATATAATTTCGGCTATTGGGTAAGCCTCGTATCTTGTAAATTGCGGAGATCAAAATCGATATTTATCCTTTATTTTGCAAACAGTCGAATAAATCCATTTTGGGCTGAAATCGGAAGATAAGAAGAGATTACAGGAGGGCTTAGATGACAAGTAAATATGATATTATTTATATCCACCTTTAATTAAACATAGGAAATCTTCCTATGTATCAAATAGTTCCTGTGTGACGGGTTTTGGTTAAGGAAATTCGTACAATTCATCCTGCTCCCTAATTACAGCAGGGAGCTGTAAGGTTTGTAAGAGAAATATATCCTAAACCTGTTTGACGGATACATCCAGATAGATTATTTACGGGCCGAGCATGCTTACTGGGAAGATTAAATAACCAGTTGGAAGTAATTATGTGTTTGCAAGGAGATATATCAAAACAAATAATATAAATCTTAAAAAATATATATTTCTTTTTCTTTTTTTTTAAATAGATCTTTATTTATTACATTCTGTTACTTAAAATCTTGTAATTT
>KZ808173.1:231521-242737 GCA_000696205.2 Oncopeltus fasciatus | reverse complement strand
AAATTATATATTAAATACATTTTTAATATACGTTTTTTAAATCTACTTCGACCGAATTTAAAAAAAATAAAAAAACCATCTACCTAAAATCTCTACGGTCAAAAACTCTCTATTTGTAATTTGCTAACATTTATGTATAATAACATTTTTACGAAAATTGTCTTCAATGGAAGAAATTTACGAATATTGGTTGAGCGCTTCCCTTACTCTCCCTACCCGGCCAGTCAAGAGCAATCTTTTGTAGTAAATATTTTTCGCACACTTTTCTTTCCGGCATGTAAATTAAATTTCATAATTTACTCTAATTTATATGCGTATTTAATGAAACATGGGAAATCTGCCTTGATTACGCAGCTCACGGAATTTTTCTTTCTTTTTTTCACCTTTTTTAAAACATATGTTAAGACTCATGGTCAAGTTTCATCATTAGAGCTCATAAATATAAAGTAACGAATACCATTACTTGCTATACATTTTTCGTGTAAAAAAATAATATAACAAAAGCTACCAAAAAAAATATTGTCTCAATTTCACGCATTTCAAGTTATTAATCATTTTTTATAATTTTTTATCTAATTATTCCAATCCTATTAATGTGTAGCAAACTCCGTAACTTGATCTGCTATTGATTAAAGTTAAATTCTGTTATTAAGAGAACTTACCATACCATATGCATTAAATGGGAATTTTAATTTTAAAAGTAATTAAATTATACCATAAGTCTCTTTTAGATTTTTAAAATATTTATTTGGGCTACCATTCTTTCGGAGTTCAGAAGCAGTTGAGTGGTGAACGGACACATTTTGGGGGAAGCAGCAAGGGTAGGGAGTCTCTGTAAATGAGATGTTAATTCCTGTAGACGAGCCTCGCTACATTAGCTGCCAAGCCAGCCCGAGCCCGTGTATCCTCTGACGTCATCACCGCGACACCGAGGTAAGTGGCCACTATCCACCGATCTGGTTCACGGTCCAGCTCGCCTTGGCGCTCCGACAGCGCCTCAACCGCATCCTCCTCACGCTAACTGTAGTCGCGAGCGAGGCCCACCCGTAGAGGTATTGATATGAGCCGAGTCCTACCCCAATTTCCTGTCCGTCGAGACTCTCTGGCGACCTGGAGGAAGTGGCGTCGGGGGCGTTGACAGGCGGGGATTTCGGCGAAACCCGTCGGCCTCATTGCGGATTCGCAAGTCGAACGCTATATTCGGAAATGGCCCGGACGACGCAGTCCGGTCACGCTCCGCCGAAAACTGCTGTCTGTGTGCCAGCCTCTGGGGGTTTGACAATTCTCCAACTCTGCCGAAATCTCTCCCTCGTATACTACTGCGGCGATGTTTAGGGTATCAACTAGTGTGCTAGCCGAAAGTCGCCCTTAGCGATGCTAATTTATTTACAGTTTGTGTTTAGTGTGCGTTACCGATGGGTTAAGACAGAATAGGGTACAATTCAGCCAAATAAAAACACACAACACACAGATATATATATATATATATATATATATTTATGTCCAGTCAGAGTATGTGAAAACAAACAAAATGAATAAAAATAACCTAGATGTGGAGTGACATTATCCTGGCAAATGGCATTTGTCCTCTGACCAGGATACCAACCTGAAAGCAATCGGCTTCCCTTTCCCTAATCGTTAAGATTTGCTTAAGTTGCCTCGCCGAATCTGGATATCCTCAAGCTTCTCTGCTGAAGGCGGTAAAGGTTCACTTCTTCACACAGTAGCTGTACTTCATTATCTCCATTCCTAAGAACAGTGGAATCTATAAGCTTTAAAAAATGCAGTTGGGTGTTTCTTACATCCTTTTAATGGCGATTATAGCTCCCTTGTGTACAAAGATCTTTTAGTGACAAAGTCTCTCCTGTTATTCTATTTTATACTTTTCACAATATATTTGCGAAAAACTGATGAGATTCAGTATTTGGATGGCCACCAAGTGAAAAGACATATTGCTCCCAAACGGAGATCACTTCGTTCAATCACCAGCCCTGATGATAACTTACACTCTGAGCCGAAACGTTGGCTTTCAAAAAGAAATATTACACATTGCCTATGGAGTACCCCCCCCTTTATAGGAAGAACAGAATTTATAATCGTGATATCTTCATTTTTATTTTTATTGCGAAAACCTTTATAGGACTGAATAGGTCCAAAATCTATTTTTTTCACTTTCATGATCTTTAAAATTTTACAAAAAATGTCTTGGTTTTAATCTCACCTTTTACGGTCGTCTCCGGTTCGTAAGTCAAATTTGTCATTTACTTTTATCCAATTATCCAATTGGTCAATTACTCCCCCACACTCCCTGCCCCGGTAGATTAAAGCCAGATTGGTCATTTACTTAAATATGTATCTATCATAATGAAACCTGGGTTAACTGCTTAATTTACCCAGCTCCTGCGTGACACAATTTTTATTTTTTGTTTTGTATATTTTTACCCTAATAAAGTGAGATTTAATTCAGTGTGGCAGTCGGAATACCAACGTTTATATATGTATTTATATTTATTTATCTATTTTAAATTGTCTTTAGTAAGCAATACTTTTTTTTTAATGAGTAAAGGGTACATATCCAGAAGTTAATTCATTTTTTTTTTTAATTTTATAGAAATAGAAAGAGTCCATCATGTATCCGTATCTTGGGACCAGCTGTTGCCTTGTGCAGCCGCGGATAATTATATATATATCTTTTGGTTCTAATTCGGCTCTTGTTATAATCATGAGATGTCCATCTTGGAGGGAATTGCCATCCCGGAGGACGCTGTCACTGTCAGATATCTTAATCTAGAGGTAAGCCGTGTCGGAGTTAATTGTTTGCCAGAGAGGAGTAATAGCCGGAGACCCACAGTCCGATATAATTACCTCTCTCTCTCTCTGGAGACATAAAGAGCGGAAGCCTGATAACCAGCCAC
Source organism: Oncopeltus fasciatus (assembly GCA_000696205.2). Classification (NCBI taxonomy): domain Eukaryota; kingdom Metazoa; phylum Arthropoda; class Insecta; order Hemiptera; family Lygaeidae; genus Oncopeltus; species Oncopeltus fasciatus. Next base: position 239,822 of record KZ808173.1, on the reverse strand, counting down.
CGGAAATGATAACAGCTCAGGTTAATCGGCGGAAGCGGCGGCGGATGTGTCTCCAGCCCTCTCTTTCCTAATCTCATTAGGGGCAGCTGTCCAGGGAGAATGGGCTTCCATGGATATCCGCGGTGAGCTTTCTTTGCGGAGGATCTGCAAGAACCGCCTTCGGCATTCGGATTGGTCCATCCTAGGCCCGCCTGCGAAATCCTAGGTGCGCCCAGTCCTTCCACTAAGTTCCGGGTAGTTCAGACAGAACCTCTACTGTCCTGGATCGTCGTCCATTCCATCAATGCACCTACATCTTAAATCTCTTCTGATGCTTATTTAAGAATTTTTTCTCAACTTGTAAACCTCAAGTCTATTTCATTTCTTAAGTCAAGGTAAATCAATATTAGAATATATTTCCAGGTTCCTGGTGATGCATATGACCATTATCTCAGATGGTTGTTTTTCAGACGGGCACGTATAAAATGGTAATAAAATGGCTAATCACTTCCGAAAGTAAACTGAGTAAATTTGAGTATACGCTTAAGTAAATTCTGAAGTTAATACTTAACGTATTAGGATGGAATTACACTAGTTCTCAACTCATCCTCTTAAGTGATTTTAAAAAGTATCAATATGTCATGTGAAGATAGCCTCGATAAATTTCAGTTTAAACGCAATGTTTATGTGTAGTTTTAGGGTTATTTATTTTTAATATTGCATTATCTATACTTTATACGAGTGTTAACTCATGGGCTAAAAAATGGGTATATCAAAGAATTGGTTAGAGGAAAGGGTATATCAAAGGGATGGTTATGGGTATATCAAAAGTTTAAGTACGGTATAGGGTTGGGTGTATCAAAGGGTTAGGAATATCAAAAAAGCATTCGTATTACTTCCAAGCTGCTAACATTAAGAAATATAATTCTATTGGAACCAAGAATAATAACCCTTTGTGCAGACCACTGAGCCTTGTTCTGAAATGCTAAATAAAAGTGTTTCGAGCAATGCCTCTAGTATCTGAATACAAGATTATATATTTGAGTTCTTGCTCACTAAACTCTTGTCTTGATCTTAATGGGATTGCTATTTTAAAATTATCGATAGAATATCTGGATCATCTGAATTGATCTGAATGTCTGCGAGGGTTGTAAAACCAAAAATCTATTAACAATGCCGCATACAACAAAAATATATATTTATTTAAAATATATGTTTAATATTTATTTTCGCAAAATGTAAAATCTTCAAAAAATATTAAAATTTAATTCTGTCAAGTTTTTTGAAGCTGGATTTACTGGAACAATTCTTTTCATGCGATAGCTGGATGCTGAAACTTCCCTTAACATCCAAGGCAATTCGTCCTTGGCCCTCCAGTGCTATCCTGGCACTCGGTCACAGACTTCAGATCGAATAAGTCCTTCAAGTGCACTACTTCCTGAATGCGAAGAACTCCTGTAGCTCTCTCTAGGCACCTTCATGGCTAATCATCTCGAAAGGGTCAATTTATCTCCTGTTTTCTTCTACAGCCTACATACCATCGCTATTGACGTTTTAATCCTAACAATTACCTCGAAGACTTGGTACAATTTAATATTATTTATTTTAAAATTTGATTTCCTAAGGATTAAATAACATTTGGTTAGATAATGGACAAATTCCAGTTCATAAAGTTTCAATTGTCAGAAAAGGAGAATTGGTTGTAAATTCTGACTTCATGAATATAAATGAAGAATCTAGCCGGGCATTTTTCGGAAAATTTTAATGGATGTGTAGATATACGTCTGAATTCATAGACAGTTTTAATATTAATAGACTAAAATTGAATTATAGAAAACAGTAAGGGCTTACACTTAGTGGTGGTGTTGACAAATGGTGAAGAGCTCCTGAAGATGTCTCATTAGAGCCAAAAATTAAATAATTGCGGGGAAGGCACATCTTATTATTTCATTCTGGATAAAGAAACCCACATTCTGACTTGATCAAATTGAAAATCAAATTTATTTCTATTTGAGTTTTCTTCATTTTGGACATACCAAATGGAGCACTGACTTCCGAATGATGTAATTCATTATTAAAATACAACTTTCTAAGGATGTTCTTAACGTTTGATAAATTATTTTCGCCTCTACCAGTCCTGTACATAGTTACTTCATAACATGGTCCAATGCGATTAGTTTATACTGACACTTTTATGGGAGCTTGCATTGGTAATGAAGAAAGGAAAGTTTTGAATTTATGTTTATTTTAACAGATTTCACTTCGGGAAATTATTCTATTCTATAGAATAATTATTTTTATCTATGTATGCTATTCTTGTTGTCCCCATATTCTTGACTTTTTTTGTTCTTGAATACTGATAGTTAAAAAGGATTTACAATGTAAGTGCAATTGTTGGGCGTTTTTTACTCTCTTCCTTCCCGGTCAGTCTATAGCCAATTGTTCTTACCTTAATAAAATAATGCCTAGTGGACATGCCTTTTAGTTCCAATTTCATCTCCAACTTATGAGATACATTTTGTCATTTAATATTATTACTGTGACCAAGTGTAATGGAGCTTTGAAACCTTCTTAGATCACCTAGATTCTGATGACGGAAGTCAGTAAGGAAGTGGGATGTAGTTAAAAACTAAATCTTTAATTCTTAAATGTTAAATTTGTTATTTGTGTTCGGCAAGAGTATTTATCATAGAGATAAATCATATTTATGTGATATGTTTTTTCTAATAACGTGAGAAATGTTATTTCTAATAATTTATGCCGTATGATATTTTTACGACAAATGTTTATTGAGGAAGTAAATTCAGAATTTGAGTGGTGCCCAGAAGACTCAACCTTCACAATCCTTGGAGAACCAGTAAAAATCTTCTATGGATATTTTATATCTGGTCTCAAGAGGTTGAATTACTTGGGAGATTTTAATAGAGGTGAAATGATGAATTAATATTAAGGTAAATAATATACTTGCAGCTTTACTTTACTGAAATAATATTTTTTATACAGTTATTAATACTTTCGGAGATAATTTCTGTCGGTTGGAGGGTAATTCGTTAACCCTCGCGAGAGTGTAACCTGCCTAGAGGTGTAACCTGTCTAGTGGTGTAACCTGACCATACTATGTTTTACTGGCGAGAGAGAGAGAGTGACGGATCTCCCTGTCCTGCCCGTGTAATGGCGGGCCGATAAGATCTGGACGGAAGCAGGCCCACCAACCTGTCGCCCGGCTTAGCCCCCACTGAATTCTCTCCGCTCTCTTCACACTCCTCTTTCAGCGCAGTCGGAGTCATCAGGAGAGTTCTGCAGACCAACTTGGAGGCTACGTACGTGTACGCATTGTCTTGGCAGCTGTAGGTAGCTGACAGTACTCACAGTGCACATATAGACAATGTATTGCTTTGGATCAGCTTTCCAATAATACTCTCCGCCTGAGGTTCTGCCAGTCCTAGAACTCTATTAAAAAAAAAAAAAAATTATTCTGTACATATTTCATACACTATAATTTTTGATGGGGTACATAATAATAGTCCTTGCTCCCGAGACGTAACCCGTCCTCAGAGAGGAGCCCAGGTTAACCCGCGATAGACTATCCGGCACCCATCTTCTCCTTATCCTAGGATAAGAAGGAGACTAGGCAGGGAGTCAAGGAGGGAGTGAGAGGGGAAGAAAAATGCCAGTGCATTCACTCTCTAGGTATTTTAACTAGACTGGCTGGAGTAGGTCCCTTGGCCACCTCCTCTTGAGGCGTCTGGGAGGGTGGTCGGGATGAGTCTATGACTGATAGAAAGTGAAATATACTTTTCAACTGATGATTTTTTTTCCCTATGTATATGTAATATGACATTAAAAAATAAATAATTCAAGCTCTTGATTTCAGAAGTCTAGGTTCCACACTTACAATTACATTAAAAAATGTTAGGAATTCGGTCTTGGGAGCTGAAGAATTTAAAACTAATTTGTAACCAAAAAAGTTTTTATTTCAGCCAAGGTTTCGGCCTATATTCCAGGCCTTCATCAGGGGAAATAAGGGGACTGAATCATGACTAATATACAGTCATGATTAAGTCATTGTAGAGCAGGAGTCTCTCCCTCCCTAAGAGTCTTAATTCCCAAGATCGAATTCCTGACAATCCTCGCTTCATCAACAAGTTACCTCCATATTATTAATCAACTTCTTCAAACTTAGGCTTTTCAAGAGTTGCGATTAGCTGACTAAGAATGTCCAATGACATAAAAATTCACGTGCCCAGTGTCTGTTTGTTAATTAACGTTTGTTAATTATGAATATAAAATATCAAAGTGCCATGTACGCTGTCTCACGCCAGCGGATCAAATGAAATATCAACGTTATAGATAAAGTTCAGAGCAAAATAGTTGTGAGAAAAAAGTTAATTTTATTGCTTTTTAAATAGGCAGGTATCAATGAGCGTCTTTTGGGGTAAAGGTAGTTACTCCCCCCCTCCAAAAAAAAAAAAAATTAAAGGGGATATGTGAACCAATACTTACAAGTGACAAACAGTAATAACATGTTTACGTGAGATTACATAATAATAATAAAAAAACGTGGAAAACTAACAAAACTGACTAATTGAAAATCTACACACAAAAATTACGTCCTAACCCCTAGAAAACTGAGGCTATCATATGTAAATACGCCGCTCGCTAGGCGTAAGTATGAAGAGGGCTAATATTATCATTTCAAGACGTTACACATAAAACGTGTACAACAATGTCCAGTGAAATGTAAACGGTTAGGATTTGATCGGAGTGGGTAACCCCCCTTGCAGGATCAAGTATTACAATAGCAATTTAGTTATTATTTCCTTTCTCCTCTCCATTACCCTCCACCAGTGGTCGAAAAGGAGTTTTTATTAAAATAAATATATTTTATAAAACATTAAATTGAAGTTGTTAATTTTAAATTAAGAGTGAGGTTTAAATGACAAAATTAGTCAATATGTCATTATTCATGCGTTAATTAATTATCCTTATAGTTATATTTGTATTATTTTTGATCGTCGTATTTTTGACGTGGAAGTGAAAGCAATGGCTATTCTTTAAAGGAAATCTCATGAGCAATCCGAGCGTAAAATTGTTGTTTTATTTTATCGCTTAAATTTTAGATCAATTTCATTCGTGTAATATACTTCATCTTTTTTTTTCAGTAGTTTTTTACTCTAAATTTTACTTTTAGAAGCAATTAAGCACTTTTTTTTTAAAAAGCGATTATCACAATTCCAAAAAAAAAAAAAAAAATGAAAGTCCACTTGGCATCCATCTGGCAATTTTCTTAATCAGTGTACCTGAGAACAAAGCACTCCAAAAATAGATCAATTAAATTTTATTAAGGTATTTATTTTTGTGCGCTAATTGAAACTTTCATTAGGTAAATAATCTATAAGGTTATTTTCACTACCAATGAATATATGACTATCATACCTTCTATTCTCCGTCTTCATTGGTTTCGGCAAACCATCCTCCGTTGGCGAGCGCTTTCGGACATTGTCCATCTTCTTGGCCGAATACATGTGTTCACTGTCACTGTCTGTATTCAACTGCCTCATGAACACATGTATTCGGCCAAGAAGATAGACAATGTCCGAAAGCGCTCGCCAACGGAGGATGGTTTGCAGAAACCAAAGAAGACATATAATAGAAGGTATGAAACTTTTATTATTTAAAATTGGTCGAATCCTCTTTTTTTTTCTAAATTTGTGTTAAGATGGAAAATGCTTGGGGAAAAACATTTGTATCGAGTTTTTAAGAATATTCCAAATTTTCCTGCTACTGACCAGCCACAAATTCGAAAAGAGTCCTCAAGTTCTTAATTCAGTGTAGACGGGAAATGTCTACGCACAGGATATCAAAGTTTTTTCTTGCTCCGTTGAACCATCCCATTTGGGGATTTTGTTTGGATTCAAAAATCAGAAGAAAAATCCTTCACACAGAGGCTGCGTAAACTAAGCGAATTCCTCAGCATCTTAGCAGATAAACATTGTGTGTAACTTTTCATGTTTTGTAATCCTTCACTCTTGTTTTATATATATTTTTATAAACAAACAAATCTGGATTCAGTTTCATCGATGAGGTTATCCCTCATATACCTATTCGTCGGATTTCGATCTATAACGAACTCACTCTATAACGAACTTTATATTTTAAAGCAATGTGCCAAATTTCACTAATCACTTAATTAAGTGACATAGCCTTGGTTGTGAAAGGTTCCAATTTTAATTTTTAAATACTATTTATAAAGATCCTGAAGAGGCGTCAGTAATAGAATTGAAACTAGTTGAGCAAAATAGGGTTGTAAGAAAAAATAATAGCGCTTTGACTATTCGCCCACAGTAAAGGTCAATTTTACGGCAAATCTCCTAAAATATTTATTTTATCCATAAGCAAACCTATGATGAATTTCATAGATGTAAACTAAATATAATGTTCGCTAGACCGAAAAAACTTTTTTTAGTCGCACTTGATATTGCAGGTAATCCTCCGATCTTGCTCAATAACGAACTTAAGTTTGCGTTTAACAGCTGCATAAAAACTGAGCAATGTGTCCTGTAAAGCATACACAAACACGCACATAGACATTAAAAAATATCTGTTATGAGAGCAACCTCATTAGATTCATTCCTTCGAAAACCGCTAAAATCTTGAAAACCCAAACATTAAATATTCAAGAAATCGCCTTACTCTCATTACCATGTTGCTCAGCAAGGAAAAAATAAACGTTTAATAAAGAGTTTTCGACTGTGGAGATTACTTATAGAGAACTTATTGGGGTTCAGTTTGACTTTATACAAAAAAAAAAAAATTTTTAAATGTGTGTGAACTCTAGAGCGCATAGACACACAAAAACAAGCGCGCGCACGCATACATAACATTTTATTTTCCGTCTTTTTTATTTTATTTTTTTTTTCTATCAACCTCGACTGAACCCAACCAATTCTCAATTCAGAAACTTTAAATATTTAAATAAAATTCATCGACATTTTCATTTTCATATAGAGTTTCCAAATGTCGACTAACATGGTTTTGAATAAGTTTGTGTACCCCCTTTTTTTTTATTTACTTTTTTTTTTGTAGCTGTTTTATTGCGCCCGACTTTGTTGAACCCTTAACCTTTTCTTTTTTTGTACGGGTTCACGAGCGTACGGGGGGCGACAATGGTAGGTAGGGCTCACTGTTGGGTGAAAGTACCCGACACCCCTTAAATTCCAGTAACCCTAACTATATTTTACTGTTGTTGTCCTTTCCTGGGAACAAGTTGTCTTCTTGGGAAAATCCTGACAGGTATGAGATCTCTCTGGTAAGATTAAAGATGGCCGGTGGAAACACCAGTAAATGGCTAATGCAATCTAAAAGCTGACAAGTTGAAATTGCTGAAGCTGGCTCTCGACTAACAGGGAAGGAGAGTTTGCGGGGTCGCTCGTAGACGTCTCATTAAGTCTCTTACTGAATGTACTTACTTTTCATAGAAGCTTTATATTAAAACACAAAATTTTATTACTGAACAAACTAAAATAATGTTTTTGTGTTATATTATTGCTAGGTACCAGTATTGTAGTGTAAATAGAGATAGCAACAAGTCATTGATGGAACCAACTAAGTTTTTCAGCTCTTAAGAGTTTATTTTTTCTGAATTTGAATATTTCTTTGGGTTCCTTTTTAAACTCCACTTGGGTGCATTCATATGTGAACAATTTCATTAAAGAGATTGGTCGTACTCAATTATGTAGAAAATATATGTAGAAAAGAAACACTCACGGCTGCGTTATATAGTAATCCAAAACAGGTGGGATATAGAGTGCAGTGAACACACAAAAAGAAAAAATCACAAGTAGGAAAATTTTCGGGGATCTCTCGTCAGTGAGGAGCAAAGAAAGTCTCTCTATACTCTCAGAATTACATAAATATATATATATATATAATTATGGAAAGACTATAAGGCTAAAGCTGAGCTAAGGGTTGCTGAATAACTGAAATAATTTTTAAGAATTTGTTTGTTTTGTGTGTTTGTGTGTGTGTGTGTGTGTGTGTGTGGGTTGGTGGGTGTGTGTGGGTTGGTGGGTGTGTGCGTTGGTCAACGGTCCACAGGCCACAGTTTTCAGTTGTTTTTTTTAATGAATAATTGGTAATGAAACTCATCCCAGATTTGTTTATTGATAAAAGATATATTTTAGTAGTACACAGTGAAACGGAGTTGTTAGGAGTGGTGTTTTTCTTAATGAAATTCGTCATGTCGTTTTTCAGTATGAAGAAAAAACGTGAGTTTGTTATTTAGCAAAATCGGACTTATAATGGGTGGGGGGGGGGGTTACG
>KZ808173.1:208369-218783 GCA_000696205.2 Oncopeltus fasciatus | reverse complement strand
TTTTTTCTAGAAATCTTATAAAAACTTTCTATTATTTTATAAATATTAGTTTAGTTGTGGTTTATTAACCCACGTAAATTTTAAACAATTAATGAATAGAATACGTTTTTTTCTATTCTTTGTATTTCTTTTTTTAAGTGACCTTTGTGAAAATTTAATTGTTACACGTGATTTTAGACGCTTAGTTACTAAGCGTTATTAATAGAGCGTAATTATAAATAATATTTATAACATTAATAATGTTATGAATATTATTAATGTTATTTATAGGATTTTTCTTTTGTAATATATATACAATACTCATTTAAAACAAATAAATATATTGGGTAAGGTAAAATCAGTAACAAAAGGAATAATTACGTTTAAAGCTTCGTGTAATATCTTTGTCTTCCATTATATCATAATTTTGTCTTCAATGGATATTTAATTACTCACCATATATTTGTTAAACCAGATATAACATATAGTTTTTTTTCTTTTCCCTGGCATCTTCCTCTTCAGGAATGTTGTACGTATTTATAGCAGTAGTTTCACACTTCCTAAGGAGAGTGCGCTCGCCTTTCGGTACTTAACCTAAACTAGATAGACATGACGAAGGAGCTGCGTGATCCAAGCTAATTTCCCGTGTTTTTTTTATTAAAGATGGACATAGATAAGGAATGCAGGTTTGATCATAAAACGTAAGATGACATTCCGACAGATTCTACACATTTCGGGAGGTTAGAGTGGGTTAATTATCTTAGTTAAATTCTTAAATATGTTTTTCAATATTTTTTTTTTAATGGAACATGAATGTTAAAAAATTNAAACTCAATTTAAAAGTCAGAGAGGAAATGAGTGTTGAAGGTATCACCAGGAACTTGGCTCTAGACTTGCCGAGGAATTAAAGTGGGTAAGCGCTCACCCATCGTACTTAAGTTCGTATATGTCCTTAACAAGAGTTATTCCAAAAATTTTGGAGACCATAAAATTAACTCTCTATCGACTATATATTGATAAAACGTTTCGTAACTCAGTTAAGAAGTGAGCCAGTTCGATTGGTCAACCAAAATTCAATTCCTTCAATTCTTGTGCAAGAGGCTTTTTTTTTTCTTTTTTAAATGTTATATTGTTAAAATAATAGAAAAAAACACTCAACCCATAAGGAGTTCCTAAAGCTTCTTCATGTCTCTAAGAGAATTAAAGATACATTGATTATAAGCAATTAATGCAAGGAAATAGAATAAAAAATCTATCTGTCCCAGCCAGGAGTCGCACCTGGTTCTCATTAATACACCACAACTAAATTAATATTTATACATTGATTATTTTTCTTGTTGGCTTTTCTCTAAACATTACCTCCCCCCCACGTCCGATTTCAGCCATTAACAAACTCATCGGACGGCTTGCAGAAAGATGCTTCAATACCGAATTTGGTTTCATTATTCTAAAAATTGCGTATGCTAAAAAGTGTACAGATAAATATGTGTATATATGCATATATATGTCTGTCAAAAATTTATAAAAACTCGCTGTAGAGAACCAACTCGTATAACTTGTTGGAAAAACCTTGTAGACTATCTATAATCTTCTATAGTTTTCAAGATTTTCTACAATTTTATGCAATTAACTATCTAACAATCACAGTACTAATCCGAAACTGTATCTTTGAATTTGGAGGAACCTCGAATTAGATGACAAACATTTATTTTGGAATATCCTACTGTTTTTTTGTTTTTTTTACCAGTGCTTATTAAAAATGTTATCCAAATAACTAAGGATCTCAGAGGTATCTTAATTGATTTGATCTGGAATATATTTTTATATTAAATTACTCACCGTAGATGTTTTATATTAACGAAGATATTAGGATTTAAAATATTTTAGTCTTCCCGTTCCAACCTCCCTATTTCAGCCATTAAAATACTCATCAAAGACGTTTACCAAATTTGGTTTCATTATTTTAACAATACTGGACACAAAATCGTGTACACACACATATATATATGTGTGTGTGTGTGTGTGTGTGTGTGTGTATTTATTTAGTTATTTATCTATTTATTTAGTTATTTATCTATTTATTTATTTATTTAACGGACCGTACTTTTAGCTTCCCCAATGTAGTATTGGTGATTGGAGCCTCGGGAAATCTGCTGTAAGTACTAAAAACTCTGCGAAGCTTATCCAAGTTCTTCTTTAAGGCCGTCAACAAAACTGGGGCCATTAGAGTCAGCTCGCACTTGATGATTTCCCATTTTGTGTTTATATATATATGTTCCTTTCGCTCCCTAGAGGAACATAAGGATTCTATATGGTCGAATATGAGGTAAAAAAATTGAAAGAGGATATTCGTAGTGGCACAAAATTTGTTTTAGATAGAAAAAAAAAATAAAAAGATTTTAGTGTTGTGCTGATAAGCGCGGTTGCACCACTCCTAAGGTGCTCGTCATTAATCCACTCGACACATTAATAAACCATTAATCTGAGCCTTGGACAAACACTTGAGAACGGCAACACTCATCCCATGTCAATACCTGTACGACGGCGTACACTCTTCCTGCTGGCCTGAGCACACAACACATTTCCTGGCGAAGAGTCAGCGCTACTGGAGCTTAACGCGATTCTCGATGAAATGACAAATTTCTGGATAACCCCCCCCATTACTCTCAGCGAATTTTTACCCCTTCAAATAAACATTTATGCCTAAGTAATATAAAGGGTTATTATGACTACCAATAAATATAGAACTATCATACCATCTATTATCCGTCTTCATTAGTTTCAGCAAGCCATCTTCTGTTGGCGAGCGCTTTCGGACATTGTCCATCCTCGTGGCCGAATACATGTGTTCACTGTCACTGTCTGTATTCAACTCAAATTTCAAAGTTGAATACAGACAGTGACAGTGAACACATGTATTCGGCCAAGAAGAAGGACAATGTCCGAAAGCGCTCGCCAACAGAAGATGGTTTGCAGAAACTAATGAAGACGGATAATAGAAGGTATGATACTTATGCTTAATATTGCGAAATTGTGCACACTGAAACGTCCATAGGTTTTTTTTTGTTGTTGTTGTGTTAAGTTTCCTTTCAACCACTTAGGGTCATAGAGGGAGAGGCTTTCTACAAGTTTCCTCAGCATTCTAAATATGGCTGTGGTCAAGCTATTATTTACCGATTAAAACAATTTGAACCTGCAGCGTCAGAATTGCGAAACCCAATGCCTACCGATGAGCTACCCTGGTGCCTCTTTAAAGGTCTATAATTTATAATTAGTGATATATGTAATATTATAAATTTTCCATATTGCTATTTTTTATTTTATTTTTTTTAATTCAATCTATGACATAATAGCATAAAAATATAATATAGCTACGACGTTTGAGCGTTCCCCCTACTCCAACAAATCTAGCCAAGCCTATAAGTTAAATTTAGATATTTATTCTTAATTATGTTATTTATCACCATCTTTAATGAAACAAGGGAAAAGTGTTTTGTTTGCGGAGTTCGAAATTCAGAAGCCAGTTTTCTGCAGACAGTTGAATTAATTCATTTCTGACAGGAATTGGACTATGATGAGGGTAGAAGCTAATTAGTTCGACATAATTTCTTCATTAGAAATTTTATAGAAGTTTATTTTTTATGACTTTACGGGAAAAAAAAAATACAATAAAAAAAAGCGTATTCAAGAAGACTTACGAAGAATACGATGTTTTAAACCTGCTTACTGGAGTCTGTCTGAAAATGTTCATATATTTTAGGGCGCATTGCCCTATCTGACTCTTATTATGAAAGTAGTCATTACTTTTATCGCATTATTACTTTTATCAAAGGGTACTTGGTGGATTTTTATTATATTATTAGACTTTTAGCTAAATTAAGTCTTTAAGCTCATAAGACTAAGTTGTGAAGTACCTGCTCTCGCTAGAACATTGGTAATCACTAAGTCACACAATATCCTTATATACGTACCCCAACCTCAAGAATTGCTCTTGTGTGAGTAATGCTTTTTCGTGTCCACACTTTTACATATAAGAATATGGATAAAAAAAATAAGTAAAATGACTAAGGCCCCAATAGCTTAGGAAAGAAAAGCTGTGTGTCCCGAACGGGGAGGGGGTTAAGTCTAGACGGCGTTCTATGACGTCATGCATTCCCTCAAAATCCCCTTATTCAGCAGTATTCATCTCCCTGCAGTCGGATATGTCAAGTTTACGACCTCCGTTTACAGTCCCCACAGACCTCAGCCGTCATACTTGTAGAATCGAATTTTTACATGAATCCCTTTAGTCCAGCTTGGATTATTGTTTAGTCATAGACAGCTAAGATAAGTTAGGCCCACCACGAAGGAGCTCCATAAACTAAACATTTTTCCCATCATTCATTAATAATGGAGATAGATAAATAAGATAATGACGAAATTGAATTTACAAGCCGGATTGAACAATGAGCGTACTAAACATTACTTTACACCATAACAAGCGTTTTCCGTATTATGTTATGTAACGTAATCGTTGGGAAGTTGCATTTAACGCCACTTTTATCCTATAGACTTCCATAAGGCAAAATTGGACAAGGAAATACAATGCACATAAATTTTGCCCTCCCATTAAAAACTCTTCCCCCCACCACTAATTCTTTCCCAATTTCAACCAAGAATAACATTTTTTCATTGGATTAAAATGAAAATCATAAATAATGAATTCGGGAAATAATAGAGGTGCCTAACACTCGAAATTACACGCCTATATTTTTTTTTAATTTTATAATATAGTATAAATTTAAAAAATTACATTTTACACCTATATGGCTAATACTTTTTTCGTAACGTTAATAATAACGAAGATATTAGGATTTAAAATATTTTAGTCTTCCCGTTCCAACCTCCCTATTTCAGCCATTAAAATACTCATCAAAGACGTTTACCAAATTTGGTTTCATTNCCTGAAGATGGCTTACAATGTAAGCCGAAACGTTGGCAGATAATCCTTCATTTAAAAAATACATTTTTTATTTGTGTTTTTTGGATCTACCTCGACCGAACCCCAACTAAAATCATCTTAGAATAATATCTACGGTCAACAAACTCTCTCTTTGATTAATTTAGTTGTGGTGTATCATCCCACGTAAATTTTAAACAATTAATGTGAGGGAATAGAATAAAAAATCTATGCTAGGGAATAGAATAATGTTATCCATCTGCACCCGGTGGTGCAAATGGTAGCATACCAGCCCAGAAAGCAGGAGATCCAGGTTCGATTCCTGGCTGGGACAGATTTATTATTCTATTCCCTCGCATTAATTGTTCTATATTAATGTTCATTTGTGCACTAATTATAACGAAGGTATTACTATTATAAATTTTTATCTTTATCTAAATTTTTTTCTTCTCATGGGATTTAAACCTGATGGGATTTTAATCATCAAATACATTTTTTAATTTGTGTTTTTTTGGATCTACCTTGACCGAACCCCAACTAAAATCATCTTAAAATAATATCTATGGTCAACAAACTCTCCTTTTGGATCAGCTTTTAATGTAACTCCCTAATACGAAATTTCGCTCATATATTTTAAATCTAAGAGATCCCGCGCATGAAATTTAATTCTTAAATATCTTCCTTGATATCCTTTATTTCATTAATTATAAATTTTAGAAAATTACATTAATGTAAGAATAATAATAGTAAAATATTGACGATTATTAAATTTGGTCTCTATTTAAACTCCCCTCCCCCTCCCCCATGACCAATTTCGGCCATTAACGAACTCATACACACAAACACACACACACAAACATTATTTTAGCATGATAAATAATGCTCTAGTGTTAAGGAAAATCTTTTATTTAACATTTCTTCCTCTACATTTGGCCATTTCTATGTTAAAAATTAATGATATGTTGAAGAAATGAATCATAGAGAAAGAAGAATGAAAAAAGATTTTTTTTAAATTGTTCTTCAACAAATGATTAATTTATTTTTTTAATTTCCATTGTAACTAAATCTCTATTAAATCAGAAAATTCTAAAATTAAAAAAGCCATTCTTGAAAAGGGGACGACATCTGCCTGTAAAAATGTAAAGGTGGGTGAAGGACAAAATGTATATAAACATTCAATAAAAAAGGAAACACATATTTAAGGCGATGGTGGGAGGGTCATGCTACTTCTCCGCTGATCAAGGCCCGGTCTTGGGCCAGCCTTAGCCGGGCTTTACTCCCATACTCTTCTTCCACTTCCAGCCAATATACTCTGGTGCAGGATGTGAATTGTCCTGACAGAATTCAGACTTGGAGGATCCTCTCTTCTTGCGCGTCCTCTGTATGGGGTACTTCTTATAGCCAGTCCAACCACCGGTCGTTCAATGCAGTATGCAACTCCTTAAGAATTCCTTATAAAACCTTTTTTTTTTTTTTTTTTATGTATGATCTATGATCACTTTTAAGAAAATCCTTAATCTTTGACTTGACTTAGTTAGTAGGATGCTTGCGAATTTATCACAAATAACGATGCCCACTCTTCATAATATTCTCTTACTCTTATCAAGACATCTCTATCTGAGCGCCATTTTTATTCACTTTTTTTTTTTTTTTTTTTTTTTTGCGAGTTTCACAAGATTACAAGATCAGTATTGAAAAATAATTATCCTGAAACAATGTGTAATGATAAGAAAATACTCATGGATTTAGCTGGCTTTGTTTACTTTCAATTATTTGTCTATCTCTCTTTGAGTGCTGCATTAGTTACCCTGTAATTAAGAGATTATTTTATGATAAGTAAAATTAAATCCCAGTTAAAGTGTTGTATTTTTATTTGCATTTATTTTATTTTTTGTATTTTTCAATTTTATAGGTAGTTGGTTTATAAGAGTGCCAATGTAAAAGTATTTATTTATATTGAGTTTAATTATATGCTGATCGGCTTAATGGATATAATAATAAAATTTTATCAATTATTTAAAAAGGAAAAAGAAATATCGTTTTAATATCGTCTTCAACAGGGCCAATACGGAGATTGGCCTAGTAGATCTAATTTACTCATTACAGTTTATTAAAATTGATTTATTACAGTTTATTCTACATAAATATAGATTAAAATTGACTCATTACAGTTCATTCTATAGGAAAGCAAGACTATCACTTAATTTCTATGAGAAAACCTACTTGTTTTGTGGACAAATTTATCAAAGGGCAGTAAAAATTGATTCATGTGTGCCTTTAGTTTTTTATATGTGTTTGTGAAAGTGTTTGTTAACACTTTTTAGAGTTTAGTGTCTTATGTCACTCTCTAGTGCCTGCAATCTTTAAAATAAGTAAACTTGACGGGATATTTCCAAATAGTTCTTATAAATACGAAAGGAGGAGTAGGTGAATTTCAGACTGTGAATAAATAAATTAATTAATTGATGCATAAATATGTTATAATATAGTAAATAGTCCATCTTGCAGGAGATGCCAGAATATAAGTAATTTTGCATTAAGATGGACAGAAATGAGAGTCAATAACAAATTATATATTATAAGCCGGATGAGAGAAAAATAAAGACGGCTAACCTTTTCTCTAGACTGGCCGTGAATAAAAAGTGGGGTAAACGCTCAGCAAAACAATAAAAAATTTAATTTCACAACAATTTTATTCTATAGGCATTAGGTAACTCAAATAACTAAATAAAAATAAGTCATAAATATTGGTATTTCTCTTAATTCCGATCACTATCGTTCTATTTCAACTCAAAATGAGCATATTCAAGAGGTTAGAATACCGAATTTATAGGTTATAAGAATAAGAGGGTCTGTTGAGCACTCGAAATTACATTCTTAAATGTTTTCTTCAGAATAACAGTTAAGAATTTTTTAAATTTTATCTGCAATATATTCGTTACTGTAGGAAACAGTAACGATGGCATTGAAACATTTTCAATTTATAAGTAAATACATTTTTTTTTCAATTTATCTTCCCTCGAAACTCCACCTACTCAACCGATTTAGCCAATTACAAAGCATTTTTCATAATGTAAAAATAAGATTGGAAATTAAATTTATTAAATTATCTTTTTTTTTTCTTTTATTGTGAAAGCTAAAGCACTTATGTTCATAATACTCATCTCCATCAGTTAATGTTTTATTTAATTATTAAAAAAACAAATTTAATTGTAAACTTTAGGCTGAGTAGATTTCTTCCTCTTAGTTACAGCCTGTGTCGACCACTTTGAGACTCCCCAGTCTAGCACAGCCTCTCATGACAATCTTACTAGAATAGAAGATTTTCAGTGCCATGGCTGTTTAAAATAGAACGGCTTCCTGTATATATTCCCTCCCGCCATGAAACTACTGATCGAATCTTAGGCTATAAAATAAATAAATCTCTTACATATCTTTAATTTTATAATTAATGTTGGCACATTTTACGTTTTCCTTGATCTTAAAAAAAAAATTGTTGTTAAGTTTCCCCCTTAATTTAAATACAACATTTGCTATCTCATACATGTATTTTATTTCTAATTTTTGGTTTAATTTAATTTCTAAAGTACTTCTTTCCCTGTTATTTATTCCGAATTTTGCAGCTATTGAAAAAAAATCCAACAAATCATCACTGATCCTACATAGGAGGGGGTAAAACCTCACTGATTATCTATTTTTGAATAAACCATATTTATACAGAGCTCGTTCAAAATGTTATATATATATAAATTACAATTATTTACAATCTATNTATATGGTTACATCTATCAAACCCATCGAGCTAAAAAAAAATTTTACACTTATTTTTTTTCCCCAAATTTTGCTTATCTTATAAAGGAATACTGTGTTAAAGTGGTTGGGAATCATGTATTTTTTTTTATATAGTTAACCTACCGTAAGAAAGTTATACAAATTATTCCGCATATGATACTGAACGATCTAAACATATATGAAATTTTATTGATGATCCCCTTATGACAACAGTTTAAAAAAAATTAAATCGATACGAATAAATAACTAAATAACCGCATAGACAACTATGAATTCAAATATTGCTTTATATCTATTTGAGAAAGGATATATACATTACATATGTATCTCAGCATTTAGATTTAGCTCTCTGAAAGTAAAAAATTATTTATTTTCATATTTAATATTCAAATTATAATTAAAATAATCTGAGATTATACAAATATTCTGATTAAACCAACAAGCAAATTTGAGCTGCAAAAATTACTGCTCAACTACCCCTCGGGATAATGATAAAAGTTACACATTTTTTATCATAACACTGGTTTTGAAGAAATTGTCATCGGTCCTTAGATCTAAGCAAGGTCTGTTAAAAATTAAATATATATATGTGTGTGTGTGTGTGTGTGTGTGTGTGTGTGTGTGTAAAACCAAAAGGAAACCAATCTCTCAAAACACCAATCCAAATTAAGAACAAGTAAAATAGCACACAGAAATATATAAATCCGTTGTCATTGGCTGTCCTCCGTGCCCACAAAGAGAGAAGAGGTGATCGCCCTTCGTCCGAGAGTTATGTCTATTAAGCGGGCAGTTGATTTCTTCTACTTTAAATTTAATATTTAGAAATTCATTTTCACATTCATTGTAAATAGCATTAATTTTTTTTTTTTTTTTTTTAAGTGGGAATTTAATTTTCTCGTTTATGTTCTACAAATCGCATGGGATAGCCGATTGGGGCGATTGGGAGGGGGGAAATGGATTCATACGGACTCCTAATCCAGGCACTCTACTCTAGGTTCAAATCCCGCCCGGGTTGGCTACCTGAAGATATTTCATCCCTTCCTAGGTGGTCGTATATATGTATATATATATATATATATATATATATATATATATATATATATATATATATATATATATATATATATATATATATATATATATATATATATATATATATATATATATATATATATATATATATATATATATATATATATATATATATATATATATATATATATATATATATATATATATATATATATATATATATATATATATATATATATATATATATATATATATATATATATATATATATATATATATATATATATATATATATATATATATATATATATATATATATATATATATATATATATATATATATATATATATATATATATATATATATATATATATATATATATATATATATATATATATATATATATATATATATATATATATATATATATATATATATATATATATATATATATATATATATATATATATATATATATATATATATATATATATATATATATATATATATATATATATATATATATATATATATATATATATATATATATATATATATATATATATATATATATATATATATATATATATATATATATATATATATATATATATATATATATATATATATATATATATATATATATATATATATATATATATATATATATA
>KZ808173.1:181483-197682 GCA_000696205.2 Oncopeltus fasciatus | reverse complement strand
TATATATATAATTCTAATACCAGAAGTTATAAGTTATGAAGACATAAGATCTTAATTCAGGGGACTTTAAAAACTCATTATTTTAAAGAAGTATTGCTTTCTGTTTATTTAAAAAATCATTAAATTTGTAGAATTTTGTAACTAAGGAGCTTCAAAACGGACTATTACATTATTATTACATACGTTTAATTTATAGTTTTGATACATTATCCACTTGGTGTTTCATTTCAGCCACGATGATTTCTTACACTGTAAATAGAAACGTTAACATGTATTAATAAAATAATGTGCAATTGATTTTTGGTATATTTATTTTACACTTTAGCTTTTGTTTTAGGAGAAGGGACCGATTTACCATTGCTATTCATTCAAATAGAATTCTTTTTTACTCGGCAAATCGTTGATTCTGTTTCAGTGTAATTGGTATCCTGTAAATATCTGAGAGAAAGAGAGAGATAAATAAAAAGCCCTCTTTGTACAAGTTAAAAGAGAGATAAGTTTTCTTCTGTCTTATGATCATAAATAAAAATAAATAACAGGGAGGAGAAAATAGGGGTGGGGGGTGGAGAGAAATGGCCAATAAGAGACGGAGAGGATAATAGCCTGAGGCTGGAAGCCGATTGTCTAAATGGAAAATAAAGGTAAGTTTGAGGAATGGGATCTGAAGGGACGGAGGGTCTTTTTTAGGAAGGGCTGATCTTGGAATCGGTTTAGGCCAGGGAGGACAGAGTGGAGCCTAGGATCATCTGACGTGTGCGTTTCCTTTGACGACAATGGCTGCTCCACTTGCCTTCTTCCAGACATCCTATGCTACACTCCACTTCCCACCCCTATGCACATCCCTCCACATTTCCCTGCGGTCACTATCAACCCCCCTGAGTCAATACATTATAACGGATACATTTACCATTTGATATAAGTGAAAGATATTTTTTTTTTAAATGTGGACAATATCTTATGATATCTGCTGTTCAATAAATATATTTCCCATAAATATATATAACAATGATTATTCATATTTCCGTCCGTAATTTCTTCAGCTACAGTTTTATCTATAAATAACATAAAAGTTAAAATAATTAAATTGTATTAGATGATTTTAGTTAGAGTTCGGTCAAGGTATATCCTTGTAATTTCATTTTTAATATATACCTCTGTTAATGTCAGGTTATTATATTCTAAACCTATTAATAATGTCATGAATATATATATATATATAAAACAAAGACGATATGAGTGGGGTTTAACTGAAAAGCAATTCTTGTGGGTGGAAGTTTAAAAAAAATTTTGATATTGAAGAATTTGTTTAATTAACGCGGTCACAAACAGGCTTAATTTTCTTTAGTTTCATTTATCATTATAATACAATAAACAAATTATAGTACCGTTAAATAAATTATATTAAAAACATATGTGTGA
This sequence comes from Oncopeltus fasciatus, assembly GCA_000696205.2. NCBI lineage: Eukaryota > Metazoa > Arthropoda > Insecta > Hemiptera > Lygaeidae > Oncopeltus > Oncopeltus fasciatus. The sequence continues at coordinate 196,263 of KZ808173.1, read as the reverse complement.
GTGTATGTGTGTGTTGCCTTCAATTAGTTCAAATTATTTCATTTTTAAAAGTAAATTTTACTTAAAAATTGAGGAAAAACATGGAACAAAAAGGGCATATAGCAGATTTTAGAAATGTGGTAAATTTGGAGAAATGAAGAGAGAGGAGGTTTAGTACTTCTCAGGTGGGGAGAGGTAGAGGTAGGGGTGGGGAGAGGTTACAACCGTGTCTGCTTCCGCAACTAACCTATCCCCAGTAACCCCAGATTAAGCTCCACTAATCAATCCGCCTAGTCCCCAGCCCGGCCCTAACCTTGCGAAGCTCCTCCAGGGCTGGCGTAAAGACTTGCAGACGGTGCCCCGTCTTCTGGGTCATCTGCAGCCATTCCCTCGTGTGACTCTCAACGCTGACCCCATGCTTTTGTGGAGAAATGAAAGCCTACCCTCTGTCACGCTGGAGGCTAAGTGACTACCTATAGACTTCCCTCAAGACCCAAAATGGTCGAGTGGAAGGTAAAAAAAACATGTTATTTTTTGTTTTACTCAAAGGATGCTAGTACAAGTGAAAAAATAAAAAGAACTGTGTGAATCGACTATATAAAATTAATGAAAACTGGATACTGACCGTATTGAAAAAAAAAAAAAATTTGTAATATTCTGAGAGTAACATACCAAATAGGGTGATTGGAATCTCCTCTGATGAAGATTAGAAATGCAGGCCGAAACGTTGCCTAAAATAAATACTTTTTATTACAAATTAGTTTTTAATTCTTCAACTATCAAGACCAAATTCCTATCATCATAAAACTAATATATTCCTATCTTTATAAAACTTTATAAAATTATATTCCTCTCTTTATAAAACTTGACGGTCAACAGATTTAGCTCCAAATTAGTCTTAATTTCATTCATCATTGAAATATCAATATAATTTTAATCTGCAAGAGTATCGAAGGAAATTCGCTCAGGTTAATCACCACAAGGGGCTTTTAAAATTAATAATTTTCAATAGTACTAATTTTGATATTATTTTATATATTTTTTTTTTTATATTTGAAAACATTTCTTGAAGTATTGGGACATTTTGAATGACATTTAACTAGATCAATGTCATCAAAAGCAATGATGTTATAGGTCAAAGGTTGTTGCCACCAATTGTATTGGATTCTATTTGGCTAATCGGGGGTAACGAGAACGAAATTTGAAGATTGACAGAAATCAGTACCTGTCCCTTCTGTAGTTTTCAAAACGTTCGTTTTCTGGAATTCCTTATTTTTTTCAGTATTTTTTTTTTCAGAAGGAAAAAAGTCAATAGGATTAGTGTAGGAGGGCCTGGGATACCTGTAGGTGCTAATGGGTGGGGGCAGGTACGGGCCAGGCCCGAACGTCAGAGACCTGACCTTCTACCTCAATTCTCTTTCTTACTTATACCTCTTTGGGCCAATATAATTTCCCTATCATTACTCCAAAGAGGCTTATCATTATTGCACAATTTATTTAAGATTTAGAACTTGTAGGAAGGATAGAAAAGAATTCCAAATTAACTGAGGGACATAAAATAATTCTTTATTTAGTTCTTTTAAGATAAGTTGTTTAATTTTAACTGATTTTTCTGAATGTAGTAGCACTAGAATACATTTGATTTCCAAATACGAAAGAAAGATAGAAACAAATTATACACCAATATATGTGTATATGGTATATTATAATATTTAAAATTAAAAAAACAAATCATACCTTCTATTACCCGTCTTCATTGGTTTCTGCAAACCATCTTCTGTTGGCGAGCGCTTTCGGACATTGTCCATCCTCGTGGCCGAATACATGTGTTCACTGTCACTGTCTGTATTCAGTTGAATACATCTATTGAATTGTGACAGTGAACACATGTATTCGGCCACGAGGATGGACAATGTCCAAAAGCGCTCGCCAACAGAAGATGGTTTGCAGAAACCAATGAAGACGGATAATAGATAGTTTATATATTCATTGGTAGTCATAATAACCCTTTAGATTATTTACCTAAAAAAACCAATATCAAATAAAAAATCAAATAATTTCACTAATAAAAGTAACTAAAATGGGAAAGTGGGATTTAGTGAAATGTCAGATTTATAACTCTTTAATACCTTCGCTATTATAAATCGTGTAAAGAATATTTAACGTTATGGGTAGATTAAACCTCACCCTACTCTTTTCAACGGGCTAGCAGGTTACGTTAAGAAGAATATTTTTTTAAGAAAAAAAAAATGAGTACTTCAACAGTAAAGTAAAGAAATTGCTTTACTCGTCATAATTAATTTTTTATTTAAGTATTGTAATATTTTTTATTTCTTTGGTGGCCGGGCATGCATATGTGAATGCCACAGTTTTTGTAATCGTTCTTCAGGATTCATCGTTTCATAGCGCCCATTGAAATTCGAAATTTAAATTGGAAGAAGTTTTGGTGAAATAGTAATTAGCAAGAGAATATATTTTCTACATTTATAATTTAAACACAGCAACGATTAAAAAAATAAAACTGCCTTTAAAATCCATGTACATTGTTTTTAATACATATATACCTCAGAAGAGTCTTTTAATTGAACAGAAAAAGTCCTTTAAGATTTCTTATTTTTGTTCATTCAAGATGGGCACAGATAGGAGGAAAGGTATTATCAAATTATAAACTAAATTCGGTAATCGACTTTCTCTTGCAAACGATTGAATAAATTAATTAAATTGACTGAAATCGGAAGATATAATCGTAATATAATCATTATAATATCATCATTATATATATGATTATTTTCGTAATGAATAGATTGTGGTAAATAATGCTTGCAAAATATAATTTTTTTTATGCGTAAAAAAGCGCTTATTATTTTTCATATTTTAGAATGTAATGATGAAGTTTGAGATCTTCTCCCGCTCTTTCCAAACTTGGTGATCCCACCTTTTACACCCTTTACTATCCTTTGATCTAATTGGTCATTTTTTTTCTGTAGGAACTCCATCTTTAATCAACATCGGCAAATCTGCGTGACGGACGTATCATTTGCGACAGTATTAGGCATTAAAACGCTTTAAATGAAATTTGGGGTTCGAAGGGGTGTAAATCTCCTCTCCTGATGAGTGTATTAGTGGGTTACTGCACTAATGACAACTTATAAATATTATTTTTAATATAATAAAGAAAAATAAAATAATATACAAGAGATTTCCTCTCTGGGACACACAAATGACTCATTCAATTTACAAGCCAGTGAGGATTTAAATTACGCTGCTCTAGAATGTATGGGGAGGGGATGAGTGGGGAAAGCGCTCAACTTTCGTAGTTATGTTCAACAGGAGAGTTTTTTGGACCATAGATATTATTATTAGATGATTTTAGTTGGGGTTCACTCAAGGTTGATCCAAAAAAAATACCAATTAAAAAAAATTGAATTTTTTTTAAAAAGATTATCTGCCAACGTTTCGGTTTACATTGTAAGCCATCTTCTGGGCTGTCTATCATGAAGACGAGAGAGGACGTCCTGTCCCTATGTTCACATTTCCATGACTGACTTTTTTTTATCTACCTTGACCGAACCCCAACTAAAATCATCTAATAATTTCCTAGTTATGTTTTAAATGATCTTGCCTTGTCTGTTACTTCAAGAAGTATCTGTAGCATATTCTTACTAATCTGGCAGTATCGAATACAACTTGCTTTTTGCTCATACACGTAGATTTTCAGATTACTCTTGACGGTATATGAAGGGTGTACAGCTCACCTAATTCAGTGAATAAATCATATGTTTATATGATAATAGTTATTTCGAATAATATTAATATTTTTTTTTAAATTGTATTCAGTTCTATGTAGAGCTCAATATAAAATATATTATTGTTAATAGAGTTTAGTGCTTTGCTGCTATCCCAACTACTCCGGAATCCCTCTTTTCCCACTCAGTTTTGTGGGGATTTCTTCTCCCCCGCCCGGATTTATTTTACTTTTCCTCTGATATTTTTTTGTTCACACTATCACACTTTATCGCGACTGATATTGCCCACACAGCGTTTCCTGTTAAGAAAAAATGCGCGACCGCTAGAATGTACACTAATCTCCATAGCCTGTCTCTCAACTTTTGTACTTTCCAACATCAATTTTTCTGAGTCGGGACTTGCTAGCCTCCTGTGGGGCTGTTTCCATAAAAAAAGACAAAAAGGCTTGTCTTTTGTGAAAATTTGTATTCACTCATTTAGGGCAGAAAAAATGTTTTATATATTTATTTTACATATTAGCACATATCCAGCGAAAATTTCAAATTCCTATCACGATAAAACTTTTTAAAGAATTCTTTATTGTTATTTTACAATTGAACTACGAAACATTTAATCCATTACAAATGTTATATAAACAACTAACTAACTAGCGTTATATACAATATTTAAAGTATTTACAGTTCGTAATTTTTAAAAGAAAAAAACCCTACTTGTTTTTGGGCAGAAAAATTGGTTTAGAGTGGAGCCCTAAATTATCAGACAAAAAATATATTATCAGTATTATATAGGAATCAAAGAACGCATTTTTATATAGTATATATTTTTATTATGTATGTGTGTATGTGAGCAGTTCATTAAATATAACACATAACAACATTATTGAAGAATTTGTACTGAAATTAATAGCTACATCGGATAGACAATTGCGAATTAAGAATTAGTATTAGAGTTTGGAGTAATAAATAATGTTACTTATAAATAAATAAATTTTGTATATACCAAAAATATATACCAAACAAACAGTTAATAAAATGATTTATTCTTAAANCGATGGGACACTCATTGGCGGAGCAACACTTCAACAATTTCGAAAACGTACGAAAATGGCTCGATGAATGGATTTCAAATAAAGATGAAGCATTATTTTGGAATGGTATCCAATATTGCCCGAGAGATGGACAAAATGTGTAGAAAGCGAGGGCCAGTACTTTGAATAAAATATATTATACTTTTTTTTAAATTACTGTGTATATATTTTAAGAAATAAACGACATTTTAAACTTGTATACCTGGTAAATAGCTTGACAATGTCAGCTCCTTCGAGCATAAGACGATGTATTGTTCTTTCTCGTAGGTTAGACTCTCGACACCAGTGCTGGTAATTTAATAACACATCTGGCTAGTCCCGTTGGTGCAAGTGGTAGCATACCGGCCCAGAAAGCAGGAGATCCAGGTTCGAGTCCTGGTTATATTTTTCATTGTTAATTGTTTAACTACCAACTTAGTATACTTGACTTAGTCAGCTGATTGCAAGCAGCGTTGGAGCGTTGGAGGAATGCCCATACTGTTGGAGGCGTCCATCTGGCTGTCAAGGAGACCCTGCCCCGGGACCCGGCCGCCGCTGAGAATGTCCGGTGGAAATATGTCGGTCTGCGTTGGACAGATATCGTGCCTTGTCAGTGCTGTCACAGCCTCGAGATAGTACTCCATCTCAGATAATCCCTCGTCCCGACACTGATAAGCCGCGCTCTCCCCCCAGCTCACCCTTAATGCCACGTCTTTCTTCACTCTATCTATATAATGCTCTATTTCATATTCACTCATTTATATTCACTTCGAAAAATCAAATCTCATCACTAGTAAACACTCACACACAAACACAGGTATATATGTATACTAGCGGACTCGGCAAACGTCGCTTTGCTGGCCCTAATCAAACATTAGTGTTGTATTATCACAGGATTTAAATAGAGCTTTTATCGAAATTTACGGCCTTCAAATAAAAATTCATGGAATACCTATCAAAGTTTTTTCACAGGATAATTTATATATGTTTTTGATATAGGCTCAATAAAAAAAAACACATGTATTTAAGGCAAATCGGAAATGAAATTTAATTTTGACACGCCCCTCCGCCTGCAGACCGAAAATCAAAAATCAGACTTCACAGTGTCACCCGCCTGAATATTCTGAGGATTCCCTGAAAATTTCATCAAAATTGGCCCAGCCGTTTTAAATTATTACATACACACATCCAATTATATATATATATANGTAGTATATAAGGATGAAGGAATCTCGGACGCTAAGGCCGTAATAAGTGAGGGGTAGATGCAAAAGAGGGGAATATAAAGCTGCGGGCTGGAAGGGGAGTTGTAGAGCAGGCGAAAGAAATAAACTATTTTATGACTTTATGAATAATTAACAACCCTATCAGGTTATATTTCCCAATGTTCATTTGTTGAGAAAACTTGAACAACATCTCATGGAGGTCATCCATCTTTTTAGTAGATCAAACATAAATGAAAATTGCATGCATATAAAATTTAATTAAGTTCTTTATCAAACATTCAGCTGAATTTGAAGGACTAATCGAGAGCAAATGATAGCTAGATGGGAGTCAGCTTTAACCTAAATGATTCTTCATCAACTCTTTATTTATTTTCTAAAGTATAGGTCGTCTCAAGGCTCAAAAAAAAAAAAAAATTATGCCCATCAGTTATTATTGATGAGTTTTTTTTATTATTTTTCAACCTCCCATATTCAGATTATCTCCAAATTCTATATATGCATGTCAATAGGATGTTTATGTATTTATATGAAAGCATATCCATTTCGGGTATCCAATCCGCAGCACCAAAACTAAGTAGTGTCAAAAGGGTCCCCGCAGTCACTCCCCCCCCCCCTCCACATGTTAAAATCCTTAAAATATGACTCCTCCAATATTTTTTAGCAGAGTTCTTTCCAGGTTATCAAGCTCTTCTTGTAGCGATGTTCTACTTTCTTATTGTATTACAAAATCAATCTTATATTGATCCTTAATGGAAAATGAGAAAATCAAATATTATAATTTAGAAAAATTAGCATCCTCGAAGGTCAGATTTTAGAATTTGAGAAAATCGATAGTCACCAAGCCTAATTCACTATTTACATTCGAATTTTTTTTTTTTTTATATCAAGAAACAACAGTTTTCAGGTTTTATTACTCTGAACTGAAAAGTAATCCCGCTTTAGCGGAAAAAAAATTATATATATAAAAATTATAGTGACACCTATCGATTTGCCTCTGCAAATTAACAAACTAAGTTTTTCTAATCTTGAACGAGTGTGAGAAAAAAAAATGAGTCCGACATAAAACATAAAATTGCAGACACCACCCACGCACACAGATACCCATGAATTATTGTATGTATGGGAGTATTCATTCTTGAAGTTTATTCATTAGGATTGCAGTTCGTCAGAGAAATTTTGATTATATTACCACAAGACTCTTTTATGAGACAACCTGATGTGAGCAAAAGAGGCTAATGTCTAGTAAATATGAAGAGAGGAAGATAAAGGAGGAAATTAGTGGAAAAGGGAGTGAAGGTAGTATATAAGGATGAAGGAATCTCGGACGCTAAGGCCGTAATAAGTGAGGGGTAGATGCAAAAGAGGGGAATATAAAGCTGCGGGCTGGAAGGGGAGTTGTAGAGCAGGCGAAAGAAGTAGTGTGTAAAGGGTGTAGCACTACGTGGGTGGATGAAAGGCAGGAAGAGAGACAGAGAGATTGGAGCGGATAATGCTGAAAGTAGAGACGGAAGAAGAGCGGGATTAATAGGAAGAGGGATGGACAGAGAAAGGAGATGGGGTGAGCTAGCCTGTGGAAGTAAGAGAGAGAGAGCGAGAGAGAGAGAGAGAGAGAGAGAGTGAGAGAGAGCGTGGGAGGGGGGGGGGGGGAGAAAGAGAGAGAGAGAGAGAGTGAGTCGGGGGGATAAGGGGGGTTGAGGGGAAAGGAAAGGGGGGGGGAGAGGAGAGTCTGATCCGATATTATTCCCTCCCTAATCCTAGGAAGGCACCCCCCTAATCCCTCTAAATCCCGAATCCGGCTAATCCTAATCCTTGCTCGGGCAGGGATTGGTAAGTGGAGAACGCTCGATACTGGTGCCGATCGCCGACATACCCACCACACATTTTCCTCAAAGAACCGACACTATAACTGCAATCCTACTTTTCCCTTTCGCCACTGTGAACTATGACGAATGTTAACTCCATATTTAATACTTTGGTACAGCTCTAATACTACTAAGTCGAGTATAGAGAGTAAATAAACCAATTCCTCATTAGGGCTATTTTATTTCTCAAGGACAGTGAGTCGCTGAAAATACTTGTTATCCAAAATAAGCTGCCAAGAGATAGGTACTCATTAGTAGATTAATATCTATAATGATTATTATTTATTTTTAGCAGCCTTTACAGCAAATTTCGTCTTCTTTTTGCCGAATAATACTTTAGAGAGAATAACCAATAACTGTTCTTAAAAAAAAAAAAAAAAAAAAAGTTATGAGATTTTTCGGATTTTATTAGTCACCAATATATAATAATTAAATTTAAATACATTATATTCAATATATACATGGATGTGTATTCACGCAGATGTGATGCACATGTACACAGAATTTTGAACGAACTATATTTTTCGAATTTATGAAAAGTCCTTTCAGGTTTTTTCAGAACCTTTTTGAAAAGACTACGATGAGGGTAGTGATCGTCTAATGGGTACAGTGTGATTTTTTAAAGGTGATTTTTATAAGTTAATCAAAAAATTTTAAAAATATATTAATAAAAATTTTTAATAAAAAGTTGTTTTCTTTACACAGTTATTTGTACCCCTTCAATTTGTTAAAAATTGATAAATTGATTGATCATAAATTAACTCATTCGAGTAATAACTTAAATATTCCGTATTTAGCGGACATCTTCACTCTTAATCAATAGACCCCTCCCAATATCATTTAGGAGCTTTTTGAATATTTGTAGGGATTGGTAGAGGGGATCCGATCGGTGCCTCGGGTTCGAATCCAGTCTCGGGTAATCTTTTAGAGAGAAATAAAGCTTGCCCAGTATCATAGATGATTAGAATATGTTGGCTACCGGTAGATAGCCCCTCCCTTAATCACCTTAAGTTATTGATTTCAAGGTAAAAATAAAAAGTTTTTTTTTACATACGTTGTCTGAATGAGGAGAGCCTAGTCTACAGCTGGCGGTTTCTAGAAGTAACATAATCTGGTGTTTGGCAAACAAACGTGTTTAACTAACATTCTTCTTACTATTCATCTGTCACAGTTTACACACAACTAGATCACACCTTCTGTATCTCTCCTAGCCTGTAATCTAGGTCAGATATCTGTCTCTTTATTTGTCGGCAAAAGTTTGAAAATCACCTTAAAGATTAGTATAAAAGAAACGCTAATTATCCAAAATATTTTCATGCAAATATTTTTTTATTATGTTCGTATGTCATTCCTCTCTCACTTTCTCTCTCTCTCTCTCCCTCTCTCTCTCTCTCTCTCTCTATATATATATATATATATATATATATAGATAGAANTATATATATATATATATATATAATTTTTTGTGTTCACTACACTCTGTTCTTTATATATATATATAGACACACACACATATATTTGATTTAATGAACTGTCAGGTGCAAACTGACTGAAGCTGCCGGTCATTTTCATAACCAATGAAACGTGACGCCAGTACACAAACCTCCCGCTAATACACTAACGCCACGGTTATTAGGCTATAGGTAGAGCACTCTGGTGGTGAACTATAGAACTAATAAGTCAGAAAAAGGACTTCGGAGACCGGGATTCGAACCCTGGACCTTTACCATGCGATTCCGAAACGCTAAGCACAACAAAGACGGCCCACATATTTAGATTTGTGTTTTTAAAATATACATGAAAGTTCAAAAGGAGAGTTTGTTGACCGTAGATATTATTCTAAGATGATTTTAGTTTAGTTTTTTTTTTTTTTTCAAATTGGTCCTTTTTCAAATTGTTTTCATAAACTTTTAATTGTCTTACATAACTTTCTACATTCATACTCTTGATATCACATTATATTATAATTCTCTATTATACTAATTTCAAATATTACTGTATTCTCATGGCATTGTATTTTTACAACCCTGAAGATGGCTTACAATGTAAGCCGAAACGTTGGCAGATAATCCTTCATTAAAAAAATACATTTTTTTAATTAGTGTTTTTTTGGATCTACCTCGACCGAACCCCAACTAAAATCATCTTAGTATACATGAAAGTTCTTGATATAAATAAAATGACAAAGAATTCGATCTTTTATTCCCAGGATCCTATTTAATACCAAAGATGTAGCTAAAAATGAAATAAATAATATCTGTCGACATAATTAAGTAATTTTAATAATAACTTATGTTCTTATGCTCCTTAAAAATGTTTTTTTATTGTCTCTTAAGTCTATTTTTTCTATTTAAATAAGCAAGTGCCTGTTAAATGGAATTCCTGTTTACACAAATGGGTGTATATATACATATATAAACAAATTAGTCTACTCAGGACAATGAGTCCTTTTATAGCATAAATCCCGTATAAAATCAAGCTATTCACGAGCGACTTTTGAAACATTTCAAAAGATCTTCAACAATTCTGCAATCGAGAACGTAAACATATATTGCGTTAATAAATTAATTTATGTGACATCGGGTCAGTTAAAAAGGGTTTTAGAGGAAGACAAAAATTTATAATCTTAATATCTCAGTTATTATTAGCCTAACAAAAAAAAACAAACGTATAATGCATATTAGGTATAAAATATAATTTTACATTTGTGTTCTTTAACATAAATAAATAAAAAAACTCATAAATAGAAAGATATTTTACAATAATGGGATGTTGAGTATAAGGCAGCCCCTCTTATATTTATAATATAGAAACCAAATTCACTGTTTCGGCTTTCCATTGCTAGCCCTTGAATGGATCAATATTTCATTTAAAATGTATGCAGAAAAAGAGGATCTATGGGAAGAATAAAATTAATAATCGCAATATCATATTTTTTATTTGAATTATGGAAAATGTCATAATTGGTTTGAATGTAATTTTCTGTCGATTATATATGGCTACTTTCAAGTGGTATTTTATATGCTTATTAATGGTATGGAGAGTAACACTTTCTAAGACAGTAATGCATATTTGGAATTTTTGTATTTTAACGTCTATTATCGCTACATATTAGATTACCATCATCTTTTCTTTGCAAAATTAATCAGTAGACAATTTTCCAAATACAAAATTTGTATATTTATTTAATGTTTGATGCAGCTATCAACTATTGGCAAGAGGATACGTCACCTGTTAGTCCATGCCTATTCGAAGGCTCATTCTCCGAGACTTGCACGGATTAAGCTCTTCCCCTAGCTCCCCAAGTGTTCCTGGAGGAGTGCGAGGAGAAGTCCCTCGGGAATCGGCCACTCCACCCCGGATTCGTGGTAGGAGCCTAAGTCTGTCATGTTTACAAATACCCTGGCTGAATCCTTGACAAGGGATCAGCTGTGTGCAGACCTGAAGAAGGCCAGCCTGCCCGAAACCCCCCTCCCCGGTGCCTCTCACTGCAACTTCCCGGAGGCCGGATTTTGTGTAGCTGGAATATTTCTCCCTGCTGGAGGGAAGGAAAAGTATTTAAAAAGCGTTATTTATTGAGAAGATTTTTAATTTTCAATAAAGTGGACTGAAGTAAGTACAAAAGACTAATTTAATCTGAAAATCCAAAAGGGAAAAGTTAATGCTAACACAAAATCGGAAAGGTAGAGAAAGGGGAGGTGCTCTAATCCTTTATTTACTAATTTTTTTAAATATGTTAAAGATCATAAATTCTAGTAAATTAAATTTTAAAACAATTAAGATTTTTAACAGTGCAAAATAATGAAGACAGTGGTGATTATTCAATCTTGTCTACAATCACACTTTCACGCTTGGAATTTCAGCCCTTAAATTCAATGCTTCGAATGGTGAAGGTTTATAACAAATTTGGTTTCGTTTTAATAAAAGACATGTCCAAAAATCCTGGAAATTACACTTTTATGAATCTTTTTATAATATATTTTTTTCAGAAGAAATTTTTAGAATGTGAATGTTATAAAATTACATTTTACTCTAATTATTTTGCTGGTATTTTTAAAACTACTAGTAAAGAATAAATTAAAATTTATTTTATTTTATTTTTGTTTCTTTCAACCCTCTCCCCACCCCATTTTCTTCAAATCAATAATATTTAAATAAATATATCGAACATTGATATTTGGGTACCAATTTTATGTAGTATCGGTGAATAAATTGGTCCCGCCTCTCATTCCTCCCTCAAGAACTAAGGTCAATTAACCATAACCTGGGGCGGATTTAACACGATTACTGAATAAGAGACAATTATTATAGGGGTAACATTTTCCCTATAACATTATGACAATTACCATAACTAAACGTATACCAATGTAAAAAATTACTATTATTATCAAAAGAAAAGGCATCAGAAACAGTTTTTCCTCTTTCGTGATCTAACAAAATTTGGGCGGTAACAGAGTAAAAGATTAATGAGAAAACCTTAAAACCTTGTTAATACGATTTACATTATTATTACGTAAACTTGGTCTAACTATAAGTAATTTTATATGAAGAGCTGTCTGTGGAAGAACAATAACAAATGTGTAGAAAGTTCAACTTACCCCACTATCATGAAGGCGGGAAGGGGCGTGTTGTCACCTGGAACAAATCTGCAAGACTGAGAGAATTTGAAACAGGAAAACTTGGATGGACAAGTGAAGGTGGAGGGGTGGGGGGGGGGTCGGCGGTAGGCATAAAAGGTGAGTGGTCTGCTTCGAAGGGAGCAATACAGGTAAAATTGGTAGGAGTTATCTCGGATAAGTAGCCTAAGGATTTAGGAGACAAGGTAGACAGGTAGATTTTGAAGGAGGGCTGATAGTTTTTCAGAATGTTGAAAGAGTTTTTGTTATTTCCCGTAGCCAGACCGTAGTAATTTCCTTGGTAATGAAGGTAGCCTGAAGTCTGAAAAATTACCATAACCTATAGATAGATTTTTCAGTATAGATACTGCAAGATAATATTATCTTAAATTGTACACATAAATCCAGTTAACTTCAGAACTGACATAGAACAAATTTCTTCAAATTATTTAAAATTTTCAAAATTCTGAAAAACTATCAGCCCTCCTTCAAAATCTACCTGTCTACCTTGTCTCCTAAATCCTTAGGCTTCTTATCCGAGATAACTCCTACCAATTTTACCTGTATTGCTCCCTTCGAAGCAGACCACTCACCCTTTATGCCTACCGACGACACCCCCCTCTCCCTTCACTTGTCCATCCAAGTTTTCCTGTTTCAAATTCTTAGCTCTCAGTCTTGCAGATTTGTTCCAGGTGACAACACGCCCCTTCTCGCCTTCATGATAGTGGGGTAAGTTGAACTTTCTACACATTTGTTATTGTTTTCCTAAGAATTTTATATCACTTTACATTTTGTTACGCTAAATTCATTATTCAAAAGGAGAGTTTGTTGACCGTAGATATTATTCTAAGATGATTTTAGTTGGGGTTCGGTATCGAGGTACCTCGACCGAACCCTAACTAAAATCATCTTAGAATAAATTCATTATTATTATTAAATTCATGTAAGGAGTCTCTCGGTCACAGCTTCCCTCCTCTCTCGTCTCAGACTTTGTGGGGGGATTACCTGTTATTTTTATCGAATGTATATTCTGTAATAAATTTTATACACTAAAAAAGTGAGTTTTTATATCAGTAATAAAAAAAATAGTTGAATAGAAAAAAATGTATGAAAAATATGATTTCCAGAAAAAAGTTTCGTTTCTGTTTCTCTATTTTCCACTTTTGGTAGAAATTATGCTAAAGTTTTCAGATACTCTTTCTCTCTCTCTCTACTTTTTTTAGGATAATCCAGTTTTTTTAGAAAATAAGCTCCTAAGTAGGTGATACATTTTTCCATACTTCCAAATTAATTAAATTACTGTAAATAAAGGCTTAGAGGGTAGCCGCGGTTATTCGACTCTTTCTTAAATGCTTAAATAGATTTAAGCCTGTAAAATTAGTTCAGGATTAGATCTGAGGTTCTGGGGCTAAAAGTTTTATTAATTCCCAGAAATTTAACAATTTTCCATAGTTATGCCTATGCATTTAATTTATAGGTAACTAACATTTCTCTCCGCATTGGTGAAACTACCACCCGGCAATTGGCTGACCATTTGTATAATCCTCCCTAAATCCAGATAGTAAATAAATAAATTATTAAGCGTACTCACAACTAACTATTTTTTTTCCTTCCTTCATGAATGAAAAAATTGTAAAACTACATATAATATTAAACATTTATTAATATGTCAAGTACAGCAATGGTCAGGGTTTTGGCTAGGCTGCTATATAATTAGGCAAACAAATTAATTTGTTATTATTTTATTTATTGATGTCAGTGTTTTGGTTTACGGTGTCAGAATTATTCCTGCTTCGGCTGGAAAATAATGTACCAATTCTTTTTTTTTTTTTAGTTTTAAAAGTTTCCAACATACTTTGAAAATAATTTCAAATAATCGAAATATTACCGGCATATACCTGTTCGATAGTACTCTTTTAGACAGCTTGCTTTATTTATCAATATCCTTTTTTTTTTGTTAAACCATTATTAAATTAGGGAGAACTTGATTAAATAAATGGTTGATGATTAATTGGCCGTCTCGAATATCGTGTGAGAATGGTCGGGGTTTCGGCCAGGAAGAAAAAAATATACACCACAATTTGGAGTAATATTTATATTTGTGCCAACGTTTCGGCTTAACTAGTAAGCCATCATCAGGGCTAAAAAGACAATACACACAGATAACAGTAATGTATAAAAATTGAAATATCTGTACAAAAAGAAAAAAAAAGAAAACAGGATATGTAAGAATATTAACTATGGTTAGGAATAAAACATATTACAAAATGATATGTACCAATGG
>KZ808173.1:156691-180964 GCA_000696205.2 Oncopeltus fasciatus | reverse complement strand
TTTTTTTTTTTTTTTTTTTTTTTTTTTTTTTTTTTTTTTTTTTTTTTTTTTTTTTTTTTTTTTTTTTTTTTTTTTTTTTTTTTTTTTTTTTTTTTTTTTGTAACTTCCTCTACAATCACTTAGGGTCATAGATGGAGGGGCTGGCTATTTACAGGTAGCCATACTGTTCGAAATACCATGAGCCGTGAAAATGGTCAGGCTTTTATTTCCAATGGAATACTGTTCATGTCGGTACTCGAACCCTTATCTGCTATACCGGCGCCAACGAGTAACATTCTTTAAAACCATGGGAACTCTGCCTGGCTTTTTGAATCGATTGGCTTATTCGTCGAGAAATCGAGACAGGCAAGCACTGAGGTTGAAATATTTATTCTATTCCCATGTATTTCTTGTATAAAATTAACGTGGGATTAAATACAACAACTAAAATCAGTATTTAGTGTTTTAACATTTTATACAAATTTTTGTGTCAGGGCTCGTATGACCAAATTTATCAGTCATTAACTCTCATTTACATAATTACAGAAACATGGGAAATATGCCTTACTATAATAATATAGTTATTTCTACGCTTTTTTTTTTTTTTTTTGTTTTCTCGCTGCTCACTTTTATGCCTTTCTGTTGTAATTTTATTTTTAGTTTTATTCATGATTTTATCCTCTCCTAAAGAGTAGTGTATAACTAAAATAGTACAGTAAAATAGTAGTGGGAGTTTACTATAATTTTTCTGCTTAGTTGGAGCAATATGTTAGTTAAATTGCAATATATCGCACTTGAGGTTCACTTTGCGCCTTCCCCAGCAGGAACGTCATTTTAGTGACTATGGTAAAGGAAAAAAATAAATAAATAATAAATAAAAAACCTGTTCACATGACATTGTGTTTTAGGGCCGCGTTAATAAATATACACTGAATTCGGTATGTGGGCTTTGTTTGGCAAATTATTTTAACGGATTCGTTTTCGGTTTACATCTGACTATATCGTTGTTATTTTAATATGAAAAAATAAGTGAAACATAATTAGTGCTAAATTTAATTTTCTACTATTTATGTACAGTAATATATTTACAAAATATATGTATATTGTGAGTGATAAATATTTAAGAACTAATTTTGGAGTGAGGGGGGGGGGGGTAGAGCACTTGTTATCCTGTTAAAATCCAATTAGTAATTTACCCTAAACATAGAGATATATATTTAAAGTAAACATACTCTACGGGCGGAATTATTAAAAAAAGCATTGTATGTCCTTATTTACCTAAACCGAACAGTAAGAGCGAAAAATAAACTTGTACTTGTTCATTCAGAAATGTCTTGACTCCTGTCAAGAGCTAATCTGTTTTGCTACAACAAGTGTTATAAGCCTGTTCGGTAATCCTTAGGTGGGGTATAGCTCCCAGTATTCCGGAGAGTCGGGTCTGAGGCGTTCTGCGAACTGTCAGAGGGTGCAGGTAGACAGATTACAGGATTCGACACACAACCCCGAGAAACACTTAGCTTTTTGCCTTCAGCTTGGAGACACCCTCTACCTGTGTCCGGCTTCCCTCATTACAAGGAGGCGCTCTTCTTCGCCTTGATGGCCCTCGATCTATAGATCTCACTTGCCGGGCCGTTGGTCAGTCAATCCGGTATCGTCGTACCGAGGAGACCTGTCTTCCACAATCGTCAATCTGAAATCCGACAAACTGAATTCCTCCAAAAACCATGGATATCACAGACCCAGAAGTAAGTAGAGAAGTTTTTATTTTGTGTGTTTTGTGACTAAATATATTCCTGCTTTTTCCTTAAACTCACAATTTAGAATTCTTATTTTTCTTAATAATGAATTCCGTTTTGTAGGGGTTGCTTAAACTAAGCTGATTTTCTATTTTCCATGTAAATGTACCATAAAAGGTGAAATTTAAGACTTTATTTTTGTATGAATATTACAGATCATAAACGTTAGAAAATAAGATTCAGTCATTCAGTTTAAATAAAAAAAGAATTTTACTACAAAAATAAAAATGAAAATATCACAATTCTAAATTTCGGTCTTCCTTCAAACCCACATTTCCTCTCAACCGATTTCAACCAAAAATCAACAAGTAATAGTCAAAGTAGGAAAAAAAAACCTAAAAAATTCCCTTTTTGTAATTTATAAATAAGGGCTTAAAAAACAAGTTCGAAATTATATTCTTTAACGGTTGATATTAGATGTCGTTGTCTCGAAACACGTGCAGAAATGGTCATATTTTCGGTCAAAGGACATAAAATAAATTCATATATTATGTATTATTTATTTAGTATTATTTTATTTTTCTAAGCAAACGTTTCTGTTCATTTAAAATCATCAGAGCTAGTGATGGTATTTCCATGTGGAATCAGTGTGTCCTTCTCACTTGGAGGCCTTTAGAACACTTGCCCAAGGCACTGNACTCCCAAAATCACCACTTAAGGGAGATCACCTTTTTTTCCCCCCAGTTTTTTTCTGTTTATTCTGTTCGTTCTGCCATTATTTGTTTATTATTTTTAGCATTTTCTCCTCGCCATCAATTAGTACTAGTGTTAGAGAATCTTCCTCTTACAAACTAGTTTTAGACTGCAAATGGAGGTCATTTTATTCCCTTAAAAAGATCACAACCTTTTTTGTTTTAATATAACGTCCAAAAAAAAAAGCTCATTATTTAAAAAAAAAAATTTAAAATGTTAATTGAACTTATTATATGTTTAACACATTAAAAACCAATCTTAAATAAAAGTAGGAATGTATAAGGAGGGATGGAAAGGGTTTGGGTTTTATGACATCTAACTTTATAAACGAAACATCTTCATAAACCTACAACTACATGGGTATTTAATGAAATAAAATTTGTGAGTATTATTTTTGCTATCTAATAGATAGTATCTAAAATAATATCGATAGAAAAATTATAAATAAATTTTCATGAGAACAACCTCAATAGCTGCATTTCTTCTGCATTCACTGATTCCTACGGCTATCGATTTGAAAACAGTGAAATAGTCATCTATTGTATGTAAAGTTTTTTCCGGGTTGGACCGTGTAAAGTTTTTGATGGTTGCCGAGCTTTCGCACATCCTGTGATGGCTTCTTCAGGGCTGAATAGAGAAAATTCTCTATTTTGAAGAAGCCATCACAGAATGTGCGAAAGCTCGGCAACCATCAAAAACTTTACACGGTCCAACACGGAAAAAACTTTACATACATCTGATGACTGTGGAAGCCTACGTGAACATAGTCATCTATTCCCTATATATATATATATATATATATAAGTATATATGTAATCAACAGTATCAGCTACATAAGAATTTTCATTCATTGCAATTTTTGGGGTTTTTTTTACCAAATTAGTAAACTACTCTCCATTTTGAATTCTTCTTTTAAGTTTACGTGTTATAATGCATTACAATATAATATAATAGAAATGCTGTAAGGAATTTCCTGTAAAATCGTGGAACGACTTATCGCCTCATACTTTGTCAGAGAAAATTGCTACCAAATGACTATCGGGATCCGAGGGGGCCAATGAGAAATCGAGAGTGCATTAGGAGAACAGATGCCTCTTAGTCCCTCCCTTTAATTTATATGAGTGATTGCTCGTTCCCGAACGATTGCTCAATCGAGTCGGAGAAAGCATGCCGTTGAACGATACAAACACGAATTGTCGCTCTCCTGCTCCTCTCTTCGAAGACATCCGCGAACGAAAGTGCTGCCCACCTACCTGAAGGTGGCTGGCTGCTCGATGTCTCTCAGCTGTCTACGACTATTACGTCATAACGTATCATTCAATTGTCCACTCTGAATAGGTTTCGGGAAATTTCAAGGATAAACAGATTTACCCTGGAAAACTAAACACGTTGGTACCATGACGTGACTTATGGATAATGTAAACTCTACACACACAGAAAATTAAACATTCGCGGCTGTATGTATAGTAACCAAGAACAGGTAGGATATAGAGTACAATGAACACACAAAAAGAAAAAATCGCAAATAGTAAAATTTTCGGGGATCTCTCGCCCTTCGTCAGTGATGAGTAAAGAGAGACTGGTGACCGGTTGCAGTGATTAGTTTCAATAGACTCTTTCCTTAGGAATTAAGGAACACATATATCAAAAATAAATTGAAATTTATTTTTATTCTTATAGTAAGAATAAATAGTTGCTAGGCTCTCTTAGTGTATATTATTGTTTCTTTAATTATATATACAGACAACATTTATACAGAAATTTGAAAGTATATTCCAAAATATTTATACAAGAAATGCAAGGGAGTTAGAATTAAAAACTCTTACTACCTGCCCGGAAAACATGAGACCTGGGTTCGAGTCCCGGCTGAGATAGTAAGATTTTTTTATTCTAGCTCCCTTGCATTTCTTGTATAAAATTAAACGTAAGATTAAATACCACAACTAATGTCATCATTTAGAAAAATATATTGCTTGTTTTGTATTTTAAATAAAATAAACTATCAATTTAAAAGCGCCTATTCTCAATGTAGTTAAACGGGTTTAAAATAAATCCTTAAGTTCCTAACTAGGTCAAACTAAGTCTCTACGGAGATAGACACGTGTTTCCTTCATGATTTCAACAAAATGTCCTCACAAACTATAGGTTTGTGTAAAAAAAAAAAGTATAACATGTTAGTTAGGGAACGGAGTGTTCTAAGCGAATTTCAACAATTTAAGCCATGGCATCGAGTTTCGGTGGAGATTATATGAAAATTATGGCCTCAGAATCTGAAATTTAATATTGGGGAGGGGTAGCTTACAAATAGACAAAACTTAATAATCGTTTTACTGCTTATGATTAAAGTAAAAAAACAAAAAACATATTAAACAAAATAAATGCAAAATTATATTATTTGTAACTTATACTGAGCAACATTTTGTAAAATCCTAAGAATAGGGTGATATTTAAGAATCCCCCACCTCTCCTGCTTAGATTGCTGAATTCCATCGTCAGATACATAGCTGTTTATTTGTTTACCCCTTTAAGTTTTAAGGCTACTTTAGCAGTTTATTCTTATTTATATAAATTTTTGAAAAATATAGGAAATTTTCTTTGCTTAGATTGCAACATCTCGGCGGGTTTTTATTATTTATTTATTTTTTTTTTTAGTATTTATGTAATTAAAAAAATTATGTCCTAAAATATTTTACAAAAATGGTTTCCAAGTCAAGTAACAAAAAGGCTTTGACGGACCACCCTTCTTTTTAAAATTAAGGAACTGATTTAAGTTATTTAATTTATTCACATAAACTATTGCTTTTATTAATTAATGGCTTAAATACGAGAGGGAGGGAATAGGGGTTAATTTTTTTTTTTTTTTTGCTCGGCAACCTTTGGTCATTAACGCCAGGGGGTGCAATACCTTCTTTCTGTTAATGGAACATAGTCTTTATAACATGCAATTGTCTAATATTTATTTCATAATATCTGAAAATATTATTAATAAAGCAGATTGAAAAGATATTTAAGGATGTAGCTACAAAGATTGAGAGCTTTTTACCACTCACCCCTTCGGACGATCTAGAACCAGCCTCTGCTATTGTTTATAAAATATTATAGGAGAATTCGAGTGCCTTCAGTTTTATGGCAGGAAACTCCCACCACCGGGCGTGATTTCAAAGCCGTTAAATAGTCCCTATTCGGGGGGTGGGGATCTGTAAAGATTAGTACCTAAGTTGAGTGAGGTTCGTGAGGGTTCGGTACCTTCCAGAAATTCCTTGACTGCTATATGACCCCAGACTCTGTCCTCTACTCGGAACTCGGGATACTACCTGTTAAACGTGAATAATGACCCTAGGAGTCTGATAACCTTATCATACCGACTCTCTCTCTCTTATCTGATAAGAGATCAAGTACAATGAAGTGCCTTATCCCGAAGTCTGAAGTCGCCTGCCATTAAAATTTCATTTATTTATTTATTTTTTAAGAATGTAAACTATTATAATTGATAATAATAGGGGATAATAGAAGGTACGATAGTCTTATAATTGAACAGAACATTGTGTTTTACTTTTCAAGGCGTAGAATTCAAAAATTTCATACACGAAAGATTTCTTCGTGTATGGGAACAACCAAGTTTCCAATTTTCTTATGAAAATTGCTAAAAAATAAATAAATATATTTTCCCATAAAATATATTACAACTAAAATACACCAAGAAAAAACAAATTATATTTTATAAACTTATTATTTAATGTAAAGTTATTTGATAATTGCTGTGGACCTTGGAGTCCTTCTGCAATTTTAAGAAAAATTATAATTGACTCAAGTGGCTAATAAACATTAAACTTAGTGATAATTCTATAACGATTTATAAACTAAAAAATGTATACATACAATTACCTTCATGGTAACGTCAAAGAAGACTTCAACCCTACCAATCCTCTTTCATCATACCTTCTATTTTCCGTCTTCATTGGTTTCTGCAAACCATCTTCTGTTGGCGAGCGCTTTCGGACATTGTCCATCTTATTGGCCGAACACATGTATTCGCCAAAGGAGGATGGTTTGCAGAAACCAATGAAGACGGATAATAGAAGGTATGATAGTTCTATATTCATCGGCAGTGAAAATAACCTTTTAAATCCTCTTTCACTTGACCTTGAAATACATTTCTTTCTTGGCCCCTACTTACCTACATCGCTCTGGGTTTCCTCGTCTTGCATTTGGAGTCCAATCATGAAACACCTTTTCAAGTTGCTGCTTTCAACTTTCAGCTTAACATTAAAGTTAATGCTTACCAACNTATTATAAATATTTTTATTATATTTTATCTTTATATCACACAGAAATAAATAGTGTATCTTATTCACACTCGAAATACAGAAACATTATCTAGCTCGCCTTCTCTCTACTTTTTGAATAGCAATATTTTCTGTCTTGACCTGCTAAGTACTATTGCACAGTACAAAAATTAATAATAATTGTGATTTCATTATAAAATTGAATAACTACTTTAATTGTCTCTAATTTCTGTTGACTTCCTTGTATTATTTAATTGTCAAAGTTGTTTATTTTCGCTAATGTGTGTTGTGGCACTTATTGAAATTATGTCAAATCGTTATTTGCATACATGAAAGAATAGGCAAGTTAACAAGCAGATATATTTTTCAGCAGATTTCCTGTAGGGAAACCGAATTATTCACATCGGTGTCATGACAGGACTTCAGAACGATTTTTACAAAACTTAATCGATCCCATTTAGAAGAAGCGAAAAATATGGTCCGTTCTGAATTGTGTATTTGTATAAGTGCTAAGGCGTTCTCGATACTTAAAATTATTTTTACAAACAGGTGTTCGATCCAGAGATATCCTTAAATATTTACAAAATAAGAGTTTTTTTGACCGTAGATATTATTCTTAGATGATTTTAGTTGGGGTTCGTTCAAGGTAGATCCAAAAAACACAAATTTTAAAAATGTATTTTTTAATAAAGGATTAACTGCCGACGTTTCGGCTTACATTGTAAGCCATCTTCAGGGCCGTAGAAATACAATGTCATGAGAATGCAATAATAATTGAAAATAATATAATAGACAATTGCAATAATATAATGAGATATCAAGAGTATGAATGTAATCACATTATATTATTGCAATTCTATATTATAATAATGTAAATTTTATTTTATTATTATGACATTGTATTTCTACAGCCCTGAAGATGGCTTACATTTTAAGCCGAAACGTCGGCAGTTAATCCTTTATTAAAAAATACATTTTTTAAATTTGTGTTTTTTGGATCTACCTTGACCGAACCCCAACTAAAATCATCTAAGATTAAAAATTTACTTTGCTATGTTCTATATTTTGTCTTATATGAATAATTCCATAAATGTTTCCTCCTCTTTCGGGGCCAAGAAATACAAAAAATATGGATACTCTATGAATTCCAATTGGTCTTGGACAGAATAGATTGTCTCCGGAATATAATATTTAGACTGGAGCTAGAGTCTTGGGCTCCCTTGGGTGTTTGCCCGTCTAACCTTGGCCCCACAGATCCGAGATAAGAGATTATCCCCTCTAGATAATCCTCGCCCTTATCTCCCGAGGAGCCAGCTCTATCTTATCCAGCCGACCTCTGAGTCACACACTATCTGCCTCTTCTAGGCATCTCTTATCGCCGGTTCAGGAACGCTGACTAAGGACCACAGGCCTAGCTTCACCAAGTGTCTGTTCACTCTATTCGGATGCCTTCTTCGGTTTACTGGTTAACACGCTCCTTCATTATACACACTCATTGGTTGCTCTCGGCAATTGAAATTTCATATGTATATAGAAAAAGTATAAAGCTGATAACTCTATAGATAAATACAATTATTTTATTATTTATTGATATTAATATTATTATTTCGAATTCGGGGTCTGGATTTGTTGAAGGAATGCTGAATTTTGATAAAAGTATAAGTAAAGGCGGATAAAGAATAATTACATTTTCTTTTCCGCTAAAATTATTCCAAAATATTTTATTTTTTCGAATACTAAAAATTACATTAAATTAATGTATTTTAATCTAAAGGGTTATTATTATTTCTACCACCAATGAATATAGAACTCTCATACCTTATATTCTCCGTCTTCCTTGGTTTCTGAACATCTCCCGTTGGCGAGCGCTTTCGGACACTGTCCATCTTCTGGCCGAATACGTACGTTCACTGTCGAATACGGACCGTGACAGTGAACGTACGTATTCGGCCAGAAGATGGACAGTGTCCGAAAGCGCTCGCCAACGGGAGATGTTCAGAAACCAAGGAAGACGGAGAATATAAGGTATGAGAGTAATGTATTTTAAAATACATTTATGACATTGTAATTAATACAATTTATTGGAACGATGTTAATTTTAAAATTATCTCCTTGAGATGTAAGTGGTAGACAAACAACGAACTAAATTTATTTTTCATTTCAGGGGAAAAAAATTCGATTTAAATAGGCGCGTTTAAAGTTTTAACCCTTAATTTAACTCATTTAAGATATTCATATCGCGCTTGTAATTTCTTGGGTACAGGATTGGGAACCAACATTTAATATTTAATGGAAATTAGTTTATATTTTTCTTTAAATTTTATAGCAGTAAAACAAATTAAACAAAAAATCTATGA
Organism: Oncopeltus fasciatus; assembly: GCA_000696205.2. Taxonomy (NCBI): domain Eukaryota; kingdom Metazoa; phylum Arthropoda; class Insecta; order Hemiptera; family Lygaeidae; genus Oncopeltus; species Oncopeltus fasciatus. The sequence continues at coordinate 171,853 of KZ808173.1, read as the reverse complement.
CTCAAATAAAATAACAAAAACTCGGCAATTTCATTTTTTTAGATTCCCGCTACTTCCTAAACAATCCACCTTGTTAAAGAATAGTCTCTGTGTGAGGGTGTATTATGTGCATTTGTTTGTTCTCTCTCTCTAGGGTCTCTAACTTTTAAATATTAGTTAACAAAATACAAGAAATGTAAGGGAGTTAGAATAAAAAATCTTACTACCTTAGCCGGCAATCGAACCCGGGTATCCTGCTTTCCGGGCAATTATGCTAACCACTACACCACCGAAGCAAGCTAGATAATCTCTTCAACTCTCTGCACTTTACTCCGAGTGGTGTAGTGGTTAGCAAAACATACGGGAAAGCAGGAGACCCAGGTTTGAGTCTCGGCTGAGGTAGTAAGATTTTTTTTAATTCATAATTAACTCCTTGCTATATATAATTTGTATAAAATTTAACGTGGGAAAATAATACAACTAAAATCATTATTTAAAATTAGTTAACAACAATTTTTTTTTTGTCAATCGTGCAATAAATAAGTTTGTTAAGGTTAGTTATCTATGGAAATCTCTTCAGGGTTGGAGGGTGTATGAAATACTAAAATTTATAATCTTACTATTTCCCTCATTATTTGTGTTTAGAGAAAGTTAATAGAATGAATTAGGTAGGATATTATTTATTTATTTTTTTTTTTAGTATTTATGTAATTAAAAAAATTATGTCCTAAAATATTTTACAAAAATGGTTTCCAAGTCAAGTAACAAAAAGGCTTTGACGGACCACCCTTCTTTTTAAAATTAAGGAACTGATTTAAGTTATTTAATTTATTCACATAAACTATTGCTTTTATTAATTAATGGCTTAAATACGAGAGGGAGGGAATAGGGGTTAATTTTTTTTTTTTTTTTGCTCGGCAACCTTTGGTCATTAACGCCAGGGGGTGCAATACCTTCTTTCTGTTAATGGAACATAGTCTTTATAACATGCAATTGTCTAATATTTATTTCATAATATCTGAAAATATTATTAATAAAGCAGATTGAAAAGATATTTAAGGATGTAGCTACAAAGATTGAGAGCTTTTTACCACTCACCCCTTCGGACGATCTAGAACCAGCCTCTGCTATTGTTTATAAAATATTATAGGAGAATTCGAGTGCCTTCAGTTTTATGGCAGGAAACTCCCACCACCGGGCGTGATTTCAAAGCCGTTAAATAGTCCCTATTCGGGGGGTGGGGATCTGTAAAGATTAGTACCTAAGTTGAGTGAGGTTCGTGAGGGTTCGGTACCTTCCAGAAATTCCTTGACTGCTATATGACCCCAGACTCTGTCCTCTACTCGGAACTCGGGATACTACCTGTTAAACGTGAATAATGACCCTAGGAGTCTGATAACCTTATCATACCGACTCTCTCTCTCTTATCTGATAAGAGATCAAGTACAATGAAGTGCCTTATCCCGAAGTCTGAAGTCGCCTGCCATTAAAATTTCATTTATTTATTTATTTTTTAAGAATGTAAACTATTATAATTGATAATAATAGGGGATAATAGAAGGTACGATAGTCTTATAATTGAACAGAACATTGTGTTTTACTTTTCAAGGCGTAGAATTCAAAAATTTCATACACGAAAGATTTCTTCGTGTATGGGAACAACCAAGTTTCCAATTTTCTTATGAAAATTGCTAAAAAATAAATAAATATATTTTCCCATAAAATATATTACAACTAAAATACACCAAGAAAAAACAAATTATATTTTATAAACTTATTATTTAATGTAAAGTTATTTGATAATTGCTGTGGACCTTGGAGTCCTTCTGCAATTTTAAGAAAAATTATAATTGACTCAAGTGGCTAATAAACATTAAACTTAGTGATAATTCTATAACGATTTATAAACTAAAAAATGTATACATACAATTACCTTCATGGTAACGTCAAAGAAGACTTCAACCCTACCAATCCTCTTTCATCATACCTTCTATTTTCCGTCTTCATTGGTTTCTGCAAACCATCTTCTGTTGGCGAGCGCTTTCGGACATTGTCCATCTTATTGGCCGAACACATGTATTCGCCAAAGGAGGATGGTTTGCAGAAACCAATGAAGACGGATAATAGAAGGTATGATAGTTCTATATTCATCGGCAGTGAAAATAACCTTTTAAATCCTCTTTCACTTGACCTTGAAATACATTTCTTTCTTGGCCCCTACTTACCTACATCGCTCTGGGTTTCCTCGTCTTGCATTTGGAGTCCAATCATGAAACACCTTTTCAAGTTGCTGCTTTCAACTTTCAGCTTAACATTAAAGTTAATGCTTACCAACAGAGTATCCATCCAGTCATCCTGGTATTCAATTTCATTGGACATATTTTGTCCTTAAATGGAACAAACTTCTAGATACACAGACTTTGCCTTCGCGTTTTGCCAACATATGTGAAATTAATTTCTTCCTGCAACCCCTATTGTAAACAAGCATTGTTGATGTTGAGTAGTGGAAGGGGTAGCTTGCTCCTACATTTAAAAGTGACGAACTTTGGACTGTTGCCCAACCTCACCCTCTGGAGTATTGTATTCCGTCGGGGTTTCTATTCTGCGGTTCTAAAGATCGATATAGGAACTGAGCAATAAGCCCGTCCCAAATAAGGCTATTCAATATAACAGCATTAAGAAAGAATTGTTGTTCATTCAGTGATATTCCTAGTAACCGTTAAAGTTCATATTGGTGACAAAGAGTAATACGTGAAATGCGATAGGGTTGGAATAAAAAAACCTTGCTACCTCAGCCGGGACTCAAACCCGGATCTCCTGCTTTCCGGGCAAGTATGCTGGACACTACACTTGCCCGGAAAGCAGGAGATCTGGGTTCAAGTCCCGGCTGAGATAGTAAGATCTAACTCCTTTGCATTTCCTGTATAAAATTTAACTCGGGATAAAAAACCACAAGGAAAATCATTAATTAAAAGAGAAATATAAGGAAAAACGAGAGTCTATCAAATAGCCGACAATGTTAGCTCCCTCGAGTATAAGACGGTATATTCGTTTAACTTGGGGGTTTAGACTCCCAGTAGAGTGCGGGGAATTGGAGAGATTATTTAGCTAGTCTCGGTTGTGTAGTGGCTAGCATACTAGCCCAGAAAGCAGGAGACCCGTGTTCGAGTATTTCTTGTAAAAAATTTAACGCGGGTTTAAATAACCCACAGCTAAAATCATTATTTGACAAAGATTACTTTTTCTCGACCAAGTCGCGCAACTGCTATTTTCATTGATTGAGCACGTTCTGTTCTTCCATTTATATGGAGTGATTGTATATGTTATAGTACTCTGATTTTATTTTATATATANCGTCAGATACATAGCTGTTTATTTGTTTACCCCTTTAAGTTTTAAGGCTACTTTAGCAGTTTATTCTTATTTATATAAATTTTTGAAAAATATAGGAAATTTTCTTTGCTTAGATTGCAACATCTCGGCGGGTTTTTATTATTTATTTATTTTTTTTTTTTTTTTTTTTTTTTTACTTTGAGGGCATTTTACTCTATAGTCAGTCCTTAGAGCAACCAATATAGTTCTTAATTTCAATTAATTTAATTTAAAGTGCAATTTATGACATCACTTGATTTTCATTGCTACTTTTAGAGCTACTTATATTATAACCGCGAGTCAGAAATTGCTGTCAATGGCTCTCACTTATCTCATTCTGCTTTTAGAATTTTTGTTTCTTATTATTTAGTTTTTTAAAATTAATTATATTTCTTATCCTTCAATAAAATACTTTATTGTTCAGTGGGAAAGGGATCAGTTTTAAATCTTTTAATGAAAAAGTGAAGCACCGTTATAGTTGTGAATCTTCCAGTAAGAGTACTTAAGTAACAGCAGTGATACTCTACTGATAACAGTAGTACAATACTGTTATCAGTAGAGTATCAGTGCTCTGAGTAGTTGGTAAATAGCAATTATAGTAGCAGCTCTTACTGATACCTCTACGTAACAGTTCCTCCAATCACTACAGCTCTCCTTAAAACGTTTTGAAAAAGCGGGAAACACCATATTTCAAAAAGAAAGTCTGTCCGTCTTTGGGTCAGGTGCTTTTCTCGGAAACCATAATTCATTTTACACAGCTGGAGTGTCCCTTTTACCCCTGTCTTTACCTGAAATTATTTCTAATTTCAAATTCAGAATTGTTCTATGAAAATTTAAAAAAATTCTTCTGTATATCTCTAACAGTTATACCTAATATCTACTTTAAGCTTTTCTGATAAATTTTATGGGATGTAAAAGTTAAAAAAAAAATGTACTCTTACTATATTTAGGATTTTTTCATAAACTACTTGCAGAGAAAATATTCTCCAACTCCCCCCCCCCTTCTCACAATTTGAACTATGAATTCCGTTAGCATAAAAAATTTTGCGTATCGAATTTGGTATATTTATTTTTAAAATATGAGATATTTGAGAGTCTAAAAATTACAAATCATGAATACAAAAAAAATAACACACACACACACCTATGTGGTGTGTATAGATAGTGGTCTCCTATAGGATTACATACCACAAATAATTTTATTATTTAAAAAAGAAATATCGTGAAAAACGAGAGTCTAATAAATAGCTGACAATGTTTTTTCTTTCGAGAGTAAGACAATATATTCGTGTTACTTGGGAGTTTAGACTCCCAGTACAGTGCGGGGAATAGAAGGAATTATCTGACTAGCCTCGGTGGTGTAAATGGTAATATGCCAGCCCAGCAAGTAGAAGATCAGGGTTCGAGTCCCGGCTGAGGTGGTAGGATTTTTTTTTTTCGTTTTTTTTTACATTGTAAGAAGAACAGTTGTATACGTTTCAAGAAAAAAAGGTTATTTTACTCATACTTTAAAAACAATTCAAAGATACTTTAAAGATTTAACTGCTAAATTTTTGCATCTAGGAACATTCCTCTGAAATTTCGTATAAAATATAGATAATTCTAGTGATATGAATATTAATAAAATTAAATAGGTTATTGAAATATTGACCTTTAGTAGAAACATGTTCATGGGAAAAAAAATAAAACAGTAATAAGTGTTTTTATAAATTTTGAAAGTTAATAGGTAAATATATATGTATATTCCTTTGACCTTTTAAGGCTCTAAATATAAATATAAAGTACATAAAGGGCAGAGATTTGCTGATCCTTGTAGGACGGATCGCGTTGGGAAAGTTCCTTTCAAATAAGGACAATATTATCTGAGCCAACATTTGTATTTTGCATCCTCATCAATGCCAAGATAAGATACAATATGACACATATATCTTCATAATCACAAAGTGCCACTTAAGTCGTCGACATTCAACACGTCTCTTATCCCGATAGGCCTGGAGACAAGATTTGACTTCCTCTTCAATCTAAATAAAGAAGGAATCCCAATTCGCCTCCAGCTTCGTTACAAAGTCCATCATCACGTGGGAGTTGTGTAAGCGAAGGGGATTCCCCATCACCGTACTTGTAGCAGTTATGTAAAATATATCTTATTTCATGCCTTAGACTAAAAATATTACGCCCGCTGCAGAAAAAAAAAAAAAAAAAAGTTTTCTACTCGATCTTGACATTAAAGGCAATTCCCCGGCTAATTGTGGTGAAAATCGAATTCAGCCTTTCATTGATAACACTTACCATGGTATAAGCATCATAATACATTTCACACAGGAAATCTGAAAACGTTAATACACCCACACATACAAACATATAGACAGACACACACATATTTATACATTTCAGTGATACCTAGTTTGTACGACCGAAGAAAATATCGATTAAAATTTAAAAAAATAGCCTGTTATGCAGGGTGAAATAAATAAATTCTTCATGTTTTAATTAATACGTAGACAAAAACAAAATATTTATAATTTATTATGTTGGAAAGAACAATGTGAATAAATTGTTCTCACATTAACTGACCGTGAGGAGTATTCGGGCCACGGAAGCACAACACTCCTAGTTATACAATTACATACTTAACTTAGTTTAGGTTTTCGTAGTATTATTGTTAACAATACATTTTTATCAACCTTATATGCTACGAAAAAATTAACAATTTTAAGAATTTGTCTATTTATTAATTCTCCATCGATTTTTAGTGATATGGAGAATTAATAGTTCAAACACCCTGTCGATTTGTAGAACGAAGTACAAATCTATATTCATAGAAAGGGGGAATGAAATATATTTCATATAAAAAAAAATCAACACTCGATCAAAATGTACTGGTAGAAAAACAAAAGCATAGAATATACATTTAAAAACACACAAGGAATATTAAATTTTCGGGGACAAGTCCATCTTCATCAGGAATAATTCCCTATTCAGGCCATTTTGCAAGTGGAGTAGATAACCCAACTCACTAATTGCTTTATTTACCGTTTCTTCTTCCGGGTTGGACCCTGTCAAATTGGTGTTATTTGCCGAGCTTTCGCACAGGGCTCTTTTCAGCCCTGAAGAAGACATCACATTGATGTGCGAAAGCTTGGCAACTATCGAACACTTGACACGGTCCAACCCGGAAGAAGAAACGGTAAATACATCTGACGACCGTCGCAGCCTACGTGAACAAAAATCACTAATTGCTCACTAAGTTTATCGGAGAATTTTGCTTTCTACTTTTTTTTTTTTTTCGAAAAATTTTATGAAATGGTAAATTTTAATTTTGAAAGTATTGTAAATTTTAATGTTTTATGTAAATCATTAAAAATATGGATCGAAAATGTGTAAAGAGGTCATTAAGAAAAGTTTATCCAGGTTTTTGAAGATCGAAAAATTAAAACCGAGTATGTTTTATTGTTCTGTGTTTTTTTATTATTCAATATTCATTTAAAAACATCTTAAATAAAGCGTCTTATTGATATTTATTCTTTCTATTAATATTTCTGAAGCAATCTCCCTGTAATATTTATTTGGATTCGTTGTTAATGTCACTTGCTTCTATCATCAGCTAATAAGAGTTACTTAATAGAAAAATGGAAGATTGACATATTGGATTCAATTCTGGAAGCGCAAAAGATGTAGGCTGACGATTTTTTCCAAATTAATGGATGAAATTCAACCATCGGCTTTGGAGGTAATAAATGATATGTGATAAGAAGGTATTTTTTGGGGTGATATGTTTTTTGGATTTTGGGATGCCGAGTAACGAAGTAGTGCTCCCACTATTTTCATGTGAGTTGTGGAAGAGTCCTGTTACAGATATCTTCCAGAGCACTGATAGAGTGCTGGATTCTTCAGATTCAGGAAGAAGAAGGAAAACGCTAAAATGATAAAAATATGGCTGACTGGTTACGGAGTGGACTGTGGTTGGTCGGCCGACTGAGTCACGATAATTAATAAGTGATATTTCGGCAGTGGGGGGAGGGGGGATGTCAGCTGGTGCATCCCCCTGCACGGATTACGGCCTTTGTCTCTCCTCCTGACAGCTGACAGCGACACCTCCGTCAGATGACAGCGGCCAAAGATAAGCCTCGTCCTATCTCCGGCTTTACCGTTGCCAAGATAAACAAACTGTTCGCCAGTCACTGCGTCCTTATCTCAACAGGTCCCTGGAAAAACATTTACAACTCCCCCACCCCCCTAACAAACCCACCGCAGATTTTCCAAGGGGGCTATTGTTAAGGGATGGACCCTCAGTCCATCCTTATTTACATTTCCTTCTCGGGAACAACTCTTTATTAAAATTGTACACATTAACAAAATTAAATTTCTTTAAATTTTAAAGAAACGCTACAAATTGTCCTGCTATAGTCTAGTTCTATAGATATTTAATCATTTATTTTAATATGAATTTTTAGACATTATCCAACATAAAAATTACTGGAAAAAAAATTTTGTACGGATGGATTGTTCGTGGATTCTGTCTTAAGATATAATAATTTTCACCTTGCTGCAATTTTGTTGAAACGTTATTTTGACACTTTTATGGGCAAATCAGATGCATAAAATGAAAATTTTGATACAACAGCAGATGGGATTTTGACAATAATGAATGTTAAGTAAACTCAATATATGTAAATGTATTTTCCATTTAATAATTCATTAAAGAAATCAAACTTTCTGATTTTATTTATTTTTACTTTAAAATCAATTGTGACCCTTAACCAAAGTCGTTTACATAAACTAAATAGTTGTATACCTTCACTATGCCTTCGAATTGCCTTACACACAACTTAATGCTGAAAATGACCATATTGTGTTTAAGATTTTCAGACTTAAATATTTGATGCATTTTTTTTTTTATGATCCTAAATTGCGCTTATGGTGAAGTTAGGGCATCGTATTTATTATTATGAGTTTAAGTTGATATTTCTTTTCCCCCACTCCACCTTCCTTTTATCTCCTTCCCCAGTCGTATTACGCTGGTGCTAATGAATTTCTTCAGAGATTAATTGCCGCAAATAAAGCTATTTGGTCCCGCTTCGACTCTCGCATAGACAGGCAGTGTACACGAGATCTGCTCTCGAGATGTGTATCCGCAATTACCTCTCTGCATTACGCCTTCATTACTTGGTTCCGTTTTTGTAACCTCTTTGGTGTGGAATAGTTCTCGCAATCTCTATTTCACTAGTGCCCTCAACTCACGTACTTGAAATGGACAAAATAAGAAGGGATGACAATTAAAATATGATAGGTGAAAAAGTTTACTCTTTTATTTTCATTTCAACAGGGACATTCCGTATTCGTAAATTATTAAATTGATGTTTTGGTTTAGTTCTTTCACGCAAAGCTCACAAAAAGAAATTGATTTTAGGGCTCCATAAGAACTCTATAAGCCACATATTTAATGTATCTTTTAAAACGAGAAGAAAATAAAACGTCTCCTACGACAAATTTTTGCTTGACGGAACCCCCTGGAAAACAATTGTCAAAAACTCAATTCCAGCCAACCATTTGTTGCCCTTAAATGGAAGGACTTTGTGTCTTCCTAAATACCGAATCTTAAGTTAAAATGCATTCAAATCTATTGTTGCTTGACTCTATGTCCTCACTCAATCTTCTTTAAACTTTTTTTTCTTTCTTCCGAAATTATTATTTGTATATTTTTTCTAATACTTGTTATTACATATTTTATTTAATAATAAATTAATAAATTCTCAAAATAATTACAGCAATACCTTTACAAATGCTTCTTTTAATAAAGGTGAGAAGAAATAAGAATTTAATCACTACTAAGCAAATGACAACCAATCTTTAAAAAATACGATTTATTTCGATCAAATGTTTCAAATTTTGAAATTGTATTTAAATTATCAAATAATAATTGCGATCCTGTATTGTTTAATTTTTTTAGAATTCAAGGTTTTATAACTAAATAGTTAATCTCTACTGCCTACTTAGTCTGATTTTTAGAGCGAATTCTTCAAATTATTTACCAATCAATTAAATTTAAGGTATTGGAAACAATATTGGCCACTAGGTTGCAAATGTTACTTTTAATAGAACCTCATATCACCAATATATCCCCCACTCGAATTGCTCCACCGGTATCACATATATCAATTGATAACAGCCTTTTATTGAACCTGATTCAAAATTTAATCATTTTTAATTGATAAATACTATTTGTAAATTTTCATAGTAAAATATGGCTCTTTAAGCGGCATTTTAAAATTAAATTTTAGGTTTCAGATAAATCCGATTCCTTAATGATTCAATTACATTATGCAACATCAGTGCCTCTTAATTAAAATAAAATAAAATAAAATAATAATTTATTCTATCCGCTAAAATACAACAAACTTACTAAGTGTAAGTAAATGGGTTGCTTCGCTCTATTCACTAATAAGTAAAACTTTCGAAATGGAGGGTGTCATCATCATAGATGACACTCTGATAATGTGAAGTTGCCTCTAGGGAGCGCCCAACTTCTGTCTATGAGCCAAGCAGTTCATGTCATCAGAATATCAGCTCTGATAATGAGATCACTGTTCCTGAAAGATTTTTATGGTATTGATGGGGATCCTTTAAAAATATGGGAGGGATTACACCAAACTTCACAGTTTAAAATATTTTTTCTACTATCTTTTATCAATTACTTAAGGTATTTGAACTATACTATGTTTTATTAGAACTGTATTTTTTTCACTTTGAAAATAAGTAATATTTTTTTTAAATAACTAATCCAATTAATTACAAATAGATATTCATTATTTTTAGAGACATAGCAAGTCTTAAGCGCTTCAGGCCTTTAAAAAAACAACATAGCTACTCAATTTATAATTATCGTGCACTAATACTAATATCTAAATTTATCTTGTGTTATAACCAGGTTTTATGATTATTTAACACACAAATTCCCTTAAAGTTTTGGAATAACTGGTGAATGTTATCAAATAAAGAAACGGTAAAAAAAAAAAACAATCGAAATTGGTGAAAAAAAAAACCCCTTAGGGGATTTCAAAATCAATAAGTCTTTTGAATTAAAGAAATAAAAAAAATATATATATGTGTGTACATATAAAAATTACAGTTTCTATATTTTAGCTATGATTACTTAACAATTATTGTAAATAATATACTAACACAAACAATATGCTAGGTTCCCTAGAGAAATAGGACTCCTTATCTTCCTCAATGTGTTGTATTTTTTGTTATTGACTATTTGCATGTATTACTTAATTCTGCTTGTGAATATGTAGTCCCTTAAATAACCAGATACATTTTATTTTCCCATCTTAGTAACTACTAATTACTTACTAGATGTCATGAATGGTTTCCTTTCCAATCTCTAGAGTTTATTTCCAGAGGAACTGAAACATTATATTTATTGTTTATATTTTTCTACATTAAAGACAAAAGGTCAAGAAACAAGGGCATTTACTTCAAATGGACAGTTTTAGACCGTAGAGATTATTAGCAGATGGTTTTTTTGGGGGTTCGGTCAAGGTAGATCCAAAAAAATACGATTTGTTAAAAAAAAGTGTGTTTTTTAATTCTCTGTGAACTTTACATAAACATGTAATCCATCTCCAGTGTGATCATGAAGGAGTTGGAAACGTTGGCAGATAATTAAAAAATACACATTTTTTTATACTGTATTTTTTTGGTCTACCCAACAAAGAAAAAAAAATCTACCAAGCACAATAACTTTAAAAAAAAAAATTTTTTTCAACTAATTTTGTTTTCTTGGATGTCTCTTTAGAAGTTTTAGAAAAAAACCACACTTTTTACAGACGTACCTATCATTGCTGTTGATTTATATGTTAATAGTGTACTGCAGTTTATACCCCTTTCACATTTTACACCAAACTTCACAGTTCATAATATTTTTTCTACTATCTTTTATCAATTACTTCAGGTGTTTAAACTATACCTGAAGAGGTGTCAAAAAACGCAAAATGAATTCAGAATAAAAAGGTCTTTGGAAGTTATTGGCCTTGTTTTTGACCTTTTGGCTGCCATCAAGAAATTTTGTACCAGATGGTCACATTTGGAAATCATATTTTCATATTGGCAGTAGTTTCGGCGGAAAATTTTTTAGTTACAACTGGTATTTAATTAAGATCATAAACGTAATTACATTTTTAATGGAATTATCTCCAGCAATATAGTTATATATTGTGAAACCAATGCTTGGGAATATGAAAATGGCTGACAAACAAGAATTACATTTTTACTATTTTATCACATTAATATATATAAAGAATTATTAATAGTAACTCTTATATTGTCTTTATTTATATCCACATACGACCAAAAACTAACGAAAGTCGAAAGACACAATAACAAACGGGGGAGGGGAAATAGTTAAAAACCGTCTTGATTTTGCTCTTAGCCAAGGGTAGAGGTCCATCAGAAGAGGTGATGAATGGTAAGCTGTGTACACCCCAGAAGACAGCTATTGTGACGATGTGTTCCACATAGTTGGACGGGAGATGAACGAGCAGAGCCCACCCGCCTGTGACCGCGGTAATCCCAGGCTCGCATCTTCTTATCATAACACCTGATAAACTATACCTATCTTAACGGGATTTCTTCTACATATTTTGTAAATACTACAGTTACTGTGTCTTACCGAGCGTAGGTTTCCTCTTCATTCATCTTGTGTATAAGGTAGTCTCTTTGTTGTATCTGAGAAATCAGCTGAACCCAGTTACCAGGTCTTCTTTTTCCTTCATCTTGTGCATATTGTTGCTCCTTTGTGTTCTCTGGGAAATCAGCTGAACCAGGTCTTACTCTTCCTTCATCTCTCGTATACTGCTACCCTCTTGATGTGATTAGACGAATACTACACCTAGCTACCAGGTCTTTCTCTTCCTTCATCATGTGTATACTGTAGTACCTTGATGTCTCTTGGAAATCAGCTGAACCTGATTGGCATGTCTCCCTTTTCCTTCATCTCTCGTATACTGCTGCCCCCTTGATGGGATTAGACGAATACTGCATCTAGCTACCAGGTCTTTCTCTTTCTTCATAGTGTGTGTACTGTAGTACCTTGATGTCTCTTGTAAATCAGCTGAACCGAATTGGCAGGTCTTTCTCTTCCTTCATCTTGTGTGCACTGTTGTTCCTCTGGTGTCACCTGGAGAACAACTGAGCCTAATCAGTTTGACCATCTTTCTTTACCTAATATACTCAATAGTGTCACTTTAAAGTTACTTGATGGTAAACTAAGCCTAGTTACCAGGACCTTATTTGCAGATATGCAGAGCCTAGTTACAATATCTTCACATTTTCCTAATACGCAGTTAATCAATTTTCTTACTATGCAAATTAGTCTTGCTATTTTACTAAGTCTTCCTCTCCCTTCTGCTTGTACTTACAGCCCCTGTATGCTCACTCATAATCAGCTAAGCTTAATCATCATGGCCTATTTCAATTCATGAATACTCGACTTCCAGATCTGTCTTGCTGAGCCTAATAACCTGTTATCGCCTCTATGTCATTGAGATCACCTAAGCCTAGTCACCTGGAGCTTTCTAAACTACTTCTTGTTCTCTTGCATCCAACAGCCCCAGTTTGAGTAATCCAGATAGTAGAGCCTCGTTACCAAGACCTTCTCCCCTCGTCCCTTCTTGATTCCTGCATATTAGCCGAACCTTGAACACTCCCTCCTCCTTGTATATATTTTAGTCCTTGAATGTCTATTCCATATTACAAAGAGATAGGGAGGGCGACAGTCACTTAATGACAAAACGTTAGTGGTTCTGCACCAGCATTCAAATTGAAATTACTAATCAATTATTTATAAATATTAATTTTGTTGTGGTGTATTGTACTACGTAAATTTTAAACAATAAACGCGAGGGAATAGTGTGTTGGGAATTTAATAAGTTACCTAGCTCGTCCCGGTGGTGCAAGTGATAGCATACCGGCCCGGATAGCAGGAGATCCAGGTTCGAGTCCTGGCTGGGACAGGTAGATTTTTATTCTATTCCCTCTCATTAATTGTTTAAAATTTTCAATTGTAATTTAATATACCAGCAATGTAGTAATAGTCTTCAGTCCGTCGCCCAGAGATATGCTATGAATTACTTCACACACCTACGAGGTTATAGAGATCTAAAATTAGTACATTTTGACGTAGATCTATAAAAGTTCGTACTACCCACATATCACTCTATAATAGTGTTGGGTTGATGCTGGATATGAGGTTGCCAGACAGTAACTGTTTTTAATTTGAATGTTGTAACTTTGTACTTTATGTAATGCACCTATTATGTTATTAGTCTCATAAAAATAAGAGTTTTCACGAAAGAGCGTCGTACGTCGACTCCAGATGAATTCCTATGCAATGGGCAAAGGCCGGGATGTTCCGTCACGGCTCCAGCAACGCCCGTCTCTTTTCGCAATCTGTCTCGATCGCTCGTCACGCGCACAGCACCGCTAATTTGTGATGTTAAACTTCAGCTGAGAGCTTCATTTCAATTCTCACAATTAATTTTTACCTCTCGGTCAAATTAAATGTGTAGCCGCTGCGTCACCTCGTGGCGGACCCCGCTTAATCGCATTCTCTACGCCTCCATTCACGGCCGAAGAAGAAACGCCCCATTTGCAATGCAGATGAGGCTATGTGTACTGTTCCTCCTCGATTAAGTATAATTTTCCTGTGATTTCAGAACACTGTTAATTTGTCGTATATCATCTTTAGATCTAACCTCTTTTAGACCTGTCACCACCTCGCATCGTCTCACCTGTATCTATTTGCTTCTCAGTCATATGCCAGTATCATCACTGCTAACTTTCTCAGGCATAACATTATTTTTTTTTAAGAGCCGCACTATGATATTTTAACATTTACATAAATATACTGTAAATTATAATTCAAAGCATAGCCAGTTAGACAGAGAAAGACAGGGTGTAGATCAATTACCAAAACGTTAAAATGTAAGAATTGCAATGTCAATAATTAATTGCATGATGAATAACTCCCCCTTCCACCACCGAAATCCTCCACCCTCTACTCATAGACGACGATATTTTTTCGCCGTAGAAATTGATCATAAATTCAGGATATAATTCGAGTAAATGAAACCTCGGTGACAGTCAATTTTGTAATTGCCGTACATGCTTGGGTCCTAAATTTATGTGTTGACTGGGAAATTTATGGGGCATGATTTTTGAGTTAAGCAAATTACTCTTAAATAAAGATTATTTTTCCTTGTTTTATCTTAGTAGTTCTTCCTGCCCAAATGAGCTACAATCTATGAAAAGGTTATACGCGAAGTATTCTTATATTTTCCGTCTAAAAAAGTTAAAGCATATCAATTAAAAAAGATTATAACCTGTTTCTTCCTTTACTTCTTTTTTTTGTTTTGTTTACTAAATTGTCTTTTATAAAAGTAATTTTTGGTTGGTGTAATCAGTATTATGTACTTGACATTACTTGAGCTACCCTAGATCACAGTTTAAATAAAGTACGTGACGCAGTTGCAGCGTACCCAAAGTTTTTTTCCTAATTTTCATTAAGAGTGGATATAAATAAACAAATACATTGATAAATAATCTAAAAGGTTATTTCTACCACCAATGAATATAGAACTGTCATACCTTCTATTCTCCGTCTTCATTGGTTTCTGAAGATGGTTTGCAGAAACCAATGAAGACGGAGAATAGAAGGTATGAAATACATTGATCTTCAACCCAAAGCACTAAGAGAGGGCGAGTTGAAGTTAATATATATATATAATCTCTCGTATACTGCTGCCCCCT